>CP032252.1:30704534-30789534 GCA_005610355.1 Gossypioides kirkii | reverse complement strand
CTGACAACCCGATCTGACCTAGGTAAGATCAGCATGTTTTCATGCGGATGGGCTAATTGCCCATTTGGTCCTTTCGGATTTTTAAGGGATTTTAATTTAGTCCTTTTGCTTTTTTTTATATATTTCAATTCAGCCTTTTAATTTGTCCGCATTTACAATTTAGTCTTTAATTTAATTTTGCCCATTTATTTTTTTTATGATTTTGACCCCTACTATTTTAATGTTTATTTAATTTGGTCCCACTTATATATATTTTTTAATTTGTATTATTTTAATTAGTATTTTATCTATTATTTATTTGTTACTATTTTTTATATTATTTACATTTATGCCTTATTTAATTTTATTTATTTATTTATTGTTCATTTATTTTTAAAATGTTGTATTTTTATGCTATGTTTTTATTCATTTTTTCCTTTTTTATTTAATTATATTAATTCGATTATTATTTTTCATGATTCGTAAATATTCTTAATTAATTAAAATTTATTGTCATTATTACTATGTTTATATTACTATTTTATTTATTACCATGATTATGTTATTTTATTTTATTGTGTTATTAATTGTTAATTATCGTATTCATTTAATTTATTCATGCATATTTTTTACCATTATAATTGTAAATTATGTATATATTTATTTTTGCATGACATTTTAATTCTTTTCAAAATACATAAATTGTTTTAAAAAATCGAGGCAATATTCTTTACTTCGGGAATTTGAGAGAATCCTGTCCTAACTCACTAGGTGTGCTTTTTTCTTTGAACCGAGATAATAGAATACCCTATTTAAAAATAAAAAAATATGAGATCTTGAGAAAATAATTAGAAATACTTGTTATTTTCGAAAATTCGAATTGTTGTATCTTAACTTAATGGATGTGACTTTTCTTCTCGATTAACTCGAAATAATGAGCTTTCTTAGTAAAATTTAATTTTTCTAAATAAAATAAACTCGTCATTCATGCATTTGAGAATTGTAATTTAAATTTTTCTTGCGTTTTTTATTTTCAACAATTAAGACGTTAAATAATCAACTAGGTACTAATTTTGGACGTGTGAGGGTGTTAATCCTTCCTCATGCGTAACCGACTCCCGAACCCATTTTATGGTTCCACAGACCAAAATTGTTGTTTTAATGATTTTAAATTTTTACAAGGTGATCCAATCACACCTATTTTAAAAAGATTGGTGGCGACTCCATTTTCGTTTTCCTAAATATAATTCAAGATTTTTTTCAAAAAAATAGTTTCAACAGTAGGTATTCCAGATTTTCTACGAAAAGTTATCATGTTTGCAATCTCAACATCTACCATGCAGGTGATGTGGAATAGAGTACCTACAGAAAAATTCAGACCAACGAGAGAGGTAAGGCAAGGCTGCCCTTTGTCTCCATCCTTGTTTGTTTTGTGTATGGAGTGGCTCGGTCATAGTATTAAGGTAGCCCAGAACACTGGTGAGTAGAAGCCTATTAAATTAGAAAAACTAGGGCTTTCTCTATCTCTTCCTTTCTTTACGGATCACCTCGTCATTTTCTCCAAAGAAAATATGGCTCACGAGTTAGCAATAAAAAATATTTTAGATCATTTTTGTCAAATTTCAAGGCATAAAATTAATGCAAGGAAAACCAATATGTTTTTTTCATGAGGAGTGGATGACAGTATAAGTGAATAGTTGAGCAAGCTCTTGGGCTTTCAACAGGTCAAAAAATTAGGCACCTATCTTGGAGTTCCATTATTCCACAAAAGGGTGACAAAAGCTACAGTGGGGTCTGTGGTTGAAAAAGTGAGAGCAACGTTATGTAGCTAGAATACTAAAAAACTCTCTATTGTTGGACGGTTTACCTTGGCACAATCAGTACTCCTTGCTATTCCAAATTACATTATGCAGTCTATGCGAATGCCAAAAGGGAGCTGTGAGGAAATAAAACGCTTGGCTAGACAATTTATTTGGGGGTCCAGTGCAGGAAAAAAGAAAATGGTTTTGGTTGACTGGAACTCCATGTGTCAACCATGCATGAATGGGGATCTTGGGCTCCGGCAATTGCAAGACCAGAACACCTCATTTTTACTAAAACTAAGCTTTAACCCCATTACCAAAGATAGTTCTCTATGGGTTCAAGTTTTATGTTCTAAATATAAAATGATTACAAGGATCCCCGAAAGTATTGCACGAGGAAACTGCTCTTTTATCTGGAGAGGGTTAGCTAAAGTATGGAATATTCTTAGAGGAAATCTTTGTTGGTTAGTAGGGACAGGAAATTCGGTCCAATGTTGGGAGGATCCTTGTGTTCCAAATATAAGACCTTTGAAAGCACTAGAGGAAATCATTAAAAAAATATCCCTCCTCCATATCCTTTGGCAGGGGCTGACAAAATCTCATGGGTGCACTCAACTAATGGCAATTTCTCAGTCAAAAGTGCCTATCGAATGCTCAAAAAAGACACATGGTATGAACAGGATAACAAATGGAAGTATCAAGGTCTGTACCATATTTGCTTTTTTATCTGGCTAGTCTACAAAAAGAAGTTGCTTACCAACCAGGAATGTGTTCGAAGAACCATAGGTCAAGATTCGACTTGTCCAATTTGTCACCAAACCATTGAGGATATTTTGCATGTTCTTAGAGATTGTAAAGAGGTAGAGTTCGTTTGGAAATTCTTCATTCCAAGGGCACGTTGGTCTTCTTTCTACTCAGGAGATCTTGTTGAGTGGTTAGAGACCAATCAAACAAGTTCTGGATGGATAGCGAATAGTGGAACCCCGTGGGTTACCCTTTTTGGAGTTCTAATATGGCGTTCATGAAAAATAGGAATTTGTTTGTTTTTCAATGCTTATCCTAGAGTCTCATCAAAACTATCAAAGTGTCAATTGCCTGGGCTGATCAATTTTATAAAATACAACATAAGATTCAGGATAGGAGTAATCGGCTTCTACTGTGGATTCAAGGTGCCGCCAAAGTAGTGGAATAGAAAACCTATAGAGTTCGGTAGTTTTAAATTTTATTTTTTCACCAAAAAAAAAATTGTAACTAATAAATATCTTTGAAATAACATTATTTTAAAAAAGTTAAATATTTAATAGTTTTATAAAAATAAATTTTGATACATGAAAATGACTTATTTTTAATTATTAAGATTTTATGTTATCAATTTTATAAAACTTTACATAGTAAACTGTGTAATTTAAGTATTTTAAATATTTAAAATTATAATTTATTCAAATAATGTATTATAATTTTAAAATTATATTTTATTTTAAAATAAAAAATTGAAATAAATAACGTAATTAACACATCTCATCACGATAAATTTACCACATGTCAATAAATTAAGTATCTATATTATATAATACTAGTTATAATCTAAGAGCCATGGAAATCTTAAATTTTTTTTTCTAAAATTTACTTAATTTTAAATATATATGGGCTCCATATTGCTCTATCTATACATGTTAGAATCATTATTAAATATGAATCTTGTGTGTTGGTCTAATGGTCAAATATGTTTATTATCTTATGTGTGATTGGGGTTAGAGTCACACTAATTGTGTTGTTGTTAAGGTTTTTCCCTTCATTTTAATTCTCGAAAAAAATCATTATTAAATATATTTTTTCCAAATTCACTGCATAACATAATTATCATGTCTCATCACGGTAAGTTTATCACATGTCGCTGTAATTCGTGATACCAAAACACACATACATATATAATATTTTATTTTTTATTATCAATTTTACAGTATAATAATTTGAGGTGAATTCAAAAAAAAATTAGGGGGCAAAAATGAATTATAATTTTTTGAGATGTAAAATATAGATTTTAAAATGTATTAATTTATTATTTTATCATTTTTAAAGGATTAAATATTCTTTTATTTTTGAGAATGCCAAATCACAATTATCTTCATATTAACTTGTAATTTGATCATTTATAAAGAGGTTATAATTGTTGCCAATAATGTATCGGAGATGCTTTGTACCATTCTTGGTTACACCAAAGTGTATGATCTTGGTATCTACTTAAGGGTTCCTTTGTTCCATAATAGGGTGAGGGTTAGAACTTTTCAATTTATATTGGATAAGGTTCATCATAGACTTAATGGATGGGAGGCAAGGAAATTATCATTTGTGGGTCGTCTCACTTAGGTTAAATCAGTACTATTAGCGATACCGAATTATTTTATATCGACAGTCAAAATCCCTATATCGATATGTAATGAAATTGAGAAACTGGCTCGTAGCTTTCTATGGGGTTCCTTTGAATTTGGTAGAAAACCATCGCTAGTGAATTGGGACACTTGTTGTAAACCTCTCTCTAATGACGAATTGGGTATACGTCGATTACAGGATAAAAAAAACTCTTCCTCGTGAATTTGGGTTACAAACTTGTGGCAAACATTGAGGAATTTTAGGTATAAGTTCTAAGTAACAAGTACAATATTCATGGAGTACTTCCTGAGGTAATACACCGCAACAATTGCTCTTATACATGGCAATCCATAGCTAATATATAGGATGAGGTCCAGCAAGGAATTGTTTGGTCATTGGGTAATGGAAGATTGATTAATTTTTGGGATGATACTTGGATTAAGGAATTAGGTCGCTTTCAACAGTACTACATTAATACTTTATCTATCCAAGAGACTATCCGGGTGTGTGATATTGTGGTGGAAGGGAAGTGGCATATCGAAAGGCTTGAATTGGTGCTTCTAAGAGAAATAATATAGTGGGTAATGGAATACTCTCCCCCATCGTCGAAAGCAAGAGAGGATCACATCTCATGGCGATGGCTAGCTGGAGGTAAATTCTCACTTTTCGAATCATAAAAAAACATGTATATCGATAGTGACACTACTGGCATGGTCAATGATAACTTTGTATGGAAAATCAAGGAACCCCAAAGTGTTCGTATGTTCCTTTCGCTGTTCGCTAAGGATCGCCTTTTGATGAACGAGAATTGTACTCGACAAGGTATGTCTCATCTCCTGTTCTGTGATAGATGTGGAATGAGTGTGGAATCATGTTTACATGCTATTAGGGATTGTCAATGTTCTAGAATGATTTGGAAAACTATTATTCCTAAAAGCAAATGGAATATATTTTTCCATATGTTGATTGAGGAATGGATGGCCTGGAACATTTCAAATGAGGGTAGGCTGCAATCTGAATATGGAGAATGGCCCATTTTCTCTGCAATAATGTCTTGGTTTATATGAAAAAGTAGGAATAATTTCATTTATAATCAAGTTAGCCATAGTAATCTATCGACTGTGGCTGCTATTGGATCTTGGACTATATCAATCTATCTCAGTAAGGTGGCTGGAAATTGGGTATGTAGTTCCATAACGAGAAACCATTGGCAACTACTGTCGCAAGGTTGCGTGACAGTGAATGTCGTTGGGTCAAAATCACTTACTAAACTATGAGCAACAATAGGTGGTGTAATTAGAGGAACTGATGGAAAATGGCTATGGGGTTTTGAAATGGTGGTGGGGATGTCAGATATTTTTTAGATTGAAGCTCGAGCACTACTTGTGGGCTTAAGGGTTGCATGGCTGAAGGGATTTCGTCGAGTGGAGATGGAAAGTGATAATTTTGTGTTGATTTCTACTATTCAATCTGGTCTAGATGCTAATAACAATTATAGTGAAGTTAAACTAATATTTAATTTCAAAAGAAACAGTGATGGTTGTGTTTATTTTAAGAAAAAAAGGTGATGGTTCTTTTATGTAACTACTCCTATATGTTGATGATATGTTGATAGCAATCAAAGATGAAAGAGAGTTAAGAAAGGTCAAAATCCAACTTCATAAAGAATTTGAGATGAAAGATTTGAGAACAACAAAAAAGATACTTGGGATGAAGATTCTCAGAGATAGAAAAGAATGTAAATTGTACCTAAGTTAGAAAGGGTGCATTGAGAAAGTTCTTCACATGTTCAATATGAAAAATGTCGAGCTTGTTAGTACTCCATTAGCCGCCCACTTAAGACTTTAATTGGCTTTGTCTCCATAATCAGATGATGAGATTGACTACATGTCACATGTTCCGTATTCAAGTGCAGTGGGATTTCTCATGTATGTTATAGTTTGCTCACGTCTAGATTTATTATATGCAGTTAGTGCAATTAGTAGATACATGGCAAATCTCGGTAAAGAACACTGGAAAGCAGTTCAATGGATTTTCAGATACCTACAAGGTGCTACTAATTTTTGCTTACAATTTGAAAGAACTAGAGATGAAGTCATTGGGTATGTTTATTTGTCTATGTGACTGAATATGTTTTCTATAAACTTACAGGTATTCAACCATGAGTTATGAACTTGAACCTATGAAACAACCAACAAAAATCAAAATCAGAGTGACAAGACTTTGGGAAGCATTCACTGTTGCTGAACCAGACAAACTATTGAGCTTTGAGTTTGTAGGTATTTATACACAAGTATTTTTCAGAATGTTCCGTATCCATTAGATGACTATTGAGCCTGGAGTTTGTAGGCATTGATTGTCTTGTAAGGTATTGCTATTTTGTATGACATCCATCTTGGTAGTCTTATGGTTTTTAAGATTTTATTGGTTTGATAGTAAATTAGATGGTTGTTGCAGGCATTAAGCTAGCTTAACTACTATCAAATTTAAGGTTAGCCTTAATGTTCATAGTTGAAAACCTAGGTTGTAATTAAGAAATGAGCAAGGGATGATTTACCATTAGGATGCATTAAGGAAGTTAAGATTGAAGAATTCCGAAGAAGTCAAGTATGGTGGTGCCATCCAAGTCTTGCAGTCTACTCTCTTAACAGAGAATCCCCTTAAAATGGTCCACAAAAACCTATTCTAATCTTTGATTGAACCCTTATCATTTCAAATCTCCCAAATTCTCTTCTCTTAGGTATTGCCATCTCCCAACAAAATAATATATTTGATGCAAAAATCCTTATTTAATCTTCAACAGCACTCCCATTTAGAAGGAAAAAAAACAATATTGGGAACACACAAAAGGAAATTAAAGAAAAGATGGATGAGGAGAATTGAATAAAAATGAAAATTTCATGCAATTACAAATGGATGATGGCACTAAATCTAAACCAAAGTTTATTTATAATATCATCTTAAAATTTATATGTTGTTTTAAATTTTATGCCATTATAATTCTTACTTAAATAAACTCAAAATAAACAAAAAGCTTATGGATTTAATTCTTGTTCTTCAAAGTCAAAATTGGTATTAGGAAGGGTTGATTGCTTGCTCTTGTAGCACTTTCTGTTTACTTCTCTGCGTGTCTGTCTTTTTACACTTTTGGCTTTGTGGTTAAGGTTGATTGGTAGGCAGTAGGGTTGTTCATCGGTTGAAGATCTCAAAGAGGAGGCTGGAATATTAATCTTGAGATGGGAAATCATGCCCCATAAAAGGATTGAAGCAAACAAAAAAAAAAGTTTGGACTGCCCGTTTTGTTCATATGAAATGGAGCTTGAACTAATTGAATTCAAAGCACGTTTTCAAAATCGTATCTTTTTAATAAGAGTAAACCATGCGATTCATCACTAACAATGATGTGTAGTTTTAGATATTTTGTTGGGAGTATAAGTTTTTTTTGTTGTTGTTGTTTGTATTTAAACTGAACATCGAGCATCATAATCTGCTATATAACTTCACCAGTATCATAATCTGTTATAACTTCATCAGATTTGGCACTAAATAGGAAGGTTTTTTCTAGCTTTTATGTCTCCAAACAATGTCCCTTTCGATATTGAACAATAAATCCCATGCTTACTTGCTACAGCCATGAAACAACCTTCTTCCTCAGCCGTGAAATACGCACAGACAAATCTTTGAAAAAGCCCCGGAATTGTTGAATTCTCATTACCTTAACCTCTTTCGGTGCCTTTATCATATGCCATGAGTTAAAACCTATTTTGTAAAGATAGAATCGACAACGGGAGTTAATATAGGTTGTAGGGCAATAACTATTAGACTAACAACAACTGACGTCGTTGTAGTATAGTGGTAAGTATACCTGCCTGTCACGCGGGTGGCCCGGGTACGATCCCCGCAGCGGCCTTTTTTTATTTTTTATTTGTTTATCGACTAAAAAAATACAAAAAATTGGCTTCGCCCAGACTCGAACCGGAAACCTTCAGAGTGTTAGAATTACGTGATAACCCACTACATCACGAAACCAGATTGTCTGACTGTTTACATTAATATATATAGCTATTAATTTTAGAAACTAGTAAATTGTCCGGAAACCAAACTTTTAGATACTGGCAGGATAAATTTTATTGGATCTTAGTATTCTATACAAAAATAATAATCATATTAGAAATAATCACATATTTAGAACATAAATATCTATTTAAAAATAATATATAATAAATAATAAAATGTATTATTTGAAATTAATTAATAATAACACATAAATTATTTACAATCTTAAAATTAAAAAAAAACTAAACTTTGAGTAAATCAAACTTTAAACACATAAATACATCATATTAAAAATATTAAATGAATAAAATTGTTTATCGTGTTGTTGTCATCAGTCCCAAGTTGGTACCGAGTTAATTTGTAACATCAACTCAATAAACAACCTTATTAAAGTGCATGATAAAATTTGAAATTTTATCTTATGAGGCTCTGTATGGACAAGGTCCTCCTCATCATTTACCTTATTTGGCTGGACTGTCACCTGCAAATACTGTTGATAGGTCCTCCTCAAGTTTCACTTTAAAAAAACTCAAGATATGATGAAACAGGCAGCTGATCGTAAGAGAATGTGATTGAGAGTTACAATTAAACATAAAACTAACTAAAACGTATCGTTGATTTTTAGCATTTTTAGTTGAATTTGAATTTTTTAGGAGGTAAAAGCTAAAAATTAAGAAAAAAAATCTGATTTGTTATTCCCTTATTGTAAAAGGATATGGATGACATGAAATCACAGTTTCATACAATTCCTTCTCATTCTTTGTTCATTCTCATCTCCCTTCTCATTCTTCTCTCTTTTCTAAAACTTCCTGCACCATGTAATAATTTGTCATGGGCAGTAGCAATTTTCTTTTTCTTTTACCCTTCTTTATTCCTCTCTTCAGTTTTCCTTTTTTGGATTTTGCTTTTATTTTATGTTTTTTTACAATTGATTAATGGTTTATTGGGTTCAATTTTATAATAATTTCTCATTGGCAATGCCAATTTCTCGACTCAACAAGTTTGTATAAATTTTGTTTTGTTTATGACAATTGACATGTACCTAAGATCGTGATTGATAATAGGATCCATTTTGGATGTTTTGGTCTAAATGATAGGAATCTTGTGTTCTGAAAATATCAATATATATATACTTAATTGCATATTCATGATCAAAGTTAGTAAAAGAAGGGTGTATATGCTCATTTAGTATATGTATGATGTAAATCTGCACATGATGTTTTAAGATGTTAAGAGTACTAAAGAAGGTAGTTTAGCATTTGAGTTAATACATATATAAAAATATGCAATGTTGAGTTTTTGGGTCACCTAGGCTATTTGAGTATTGTACTTTGTAGGTTTATGATGAATGGAGTAAAATTTGGGAGAAATTGCATTCAATGTTGCAAGATTCCTCAATCAGTGTCGCGACATCGAGCTTCTGTTTTCATAGTTGTGATTCTCCCTTATGGAGGTCACAACATCGAATCTTTCTATCCCCAAGGTCTTGACATTCCCCTATTAAAGTCACAACATCAATTTCTTGTTTCTAAGGTTGTGACTCACCTCGATTGAAGTCGCGAATTCATGATTTTGCCCTTAGTGTTGCGACATGCCTCTTTCGTGGTCACAACACTACTCTTGTATTTTGAGAATTTTACGTTTTGAATCTCAATGGCTTGTACATCTTGTTTAATAGATATGCAAATTAAATTGTAGTTGCTCTGACAACGAATGTAACATCTCACGTTTCGGATCTAATGATTAGGTCGAGTGTAGGATGTCAAAACTTCAAAACTAGTTTCTAAATATATGTATTATGAATATTGATTTTGATTTGGTGATTTTAATTATTATTATTACTATTATTATTATTATTATTATTAATGACAAGAAACCATTTATAAAAGCGGGATTCAATTTAAATATAATTAAAAAACGAAAGTATTTTGAAACTAAAAAGACTATCGTAAAACTAAAAGTTTCAATATATGTTCCTGTACCTTTTTTTATAATATATATGTATAATATGATATTATTATTAATAACAAGAAAATCATCTTTAAAACTTAATTTTAAAACGAACCTACTATAAATATAATTAAAAAAGAAAGTTTTTTGAACTCAAAAAACTATCCCAAAACTAAAAGATTTTGTATATGCTCTCGTACTTTTTTTTAATATAATAAAAATATATTAAATTATTTCATAATAAAATCATTATATATGTACGCAAATACATTATCTTAATAAGTAAAATAAAAAAAACTTGAGGCATATACAAAGAAAATAAAAACCAACCAAATAAAATACAAACTTGAAAAGAGAACATCAAAAGAAAAGCACAAATTCCCACCACACTTGAGCTTTCCACGTTTAAAAAACATAAGACCAAAAAATTGAAAAGCTCCAAAATTCACCTATGCCTACATCCATTGCTAGTTGCAGACAATGACAAAAGCAACCAGCAGAAAACAAGTTGATGGTAAGCACCCTAATTGGTGAGATCCATTCCAATCCTCCATTTCTTGCCACCATCGCCCTCAAGCTTGACCCATCCACCACATCACCTTCGTGGACACTTTTTGTCGTCCGTCTTCTATAAGAAGATAACGATTAAGGTCCCCTGCGCTGACGAGCATTCTATCAAAGGGAAGATCCATGCACATCTCGTCTCTATTTGAATTGCCCCTTGTGTAAATCGACATTTTCACATTGATACGTACAGAACTCTCTTGATACCACTTGATACCACACGTCTCTTGTGACAAATGAATAATGAGAGACTCCGACTCTAGTAAGATCATTACCCTCTAATCACCCCCAATCTACTCTCGTCTCGCTCCAAGATGAGAGCATCCAGTTCGTTTCCACTCCTCAATCCAGTGGCAACATCCCCGGTGATTTGAAGTCCACCCGACCCACCACGGCACTTAACAACAGGGCTTCTCTTATAACCCATCCCTCTGTCATCCGAGCTACCTCTCGCCTGTCGGCCCCTCGCCCGATTTCCTCCTCCCCTTCATTGGAACTGATATGCCACTCATCAACTTCCCTACCTTCTACGGACAACGCCACTAGAATCGCCACCATAACCACTCAACGAGGTACCGAACTGGGACTTTACTGTCTTTCTTCCATAAGCTTGGAAAATCGAAAAAACTAACTTGAAACCCAAACTATTGTGCTATAGAAGCAGACATAACCGTGCTAGAAAAGCAAATAAACCTATATTAAAAAAACTTTAATGGAGAAATATTTCTTCCATGGATGAAAAGTTCATGAAAGCCTAAAACAAAACAGAAGAAACAAATTCTTTATTTGAAAACACATAAGAGAACTATAGGTGAAAGTTAATATTATTTTAGATTCAAATTTTAGAGTTTCATTCATATCAAATATTATTTTGAAATTTAATAGGAAAAAAACCATTGCCTAATTGCAACTTTATATTTTTTGTTTTTGATTTTTTAAATTTTTTCAAAATTATATAGGAAGAAAAGATAAAAAAATATAAAAATTAAATAATATTTATTCCTATGATAATATTATTTATCTTTATGAAAAATATTAAATTTGAATTTAATATTAAGATCTATTTGAAATTGTTTAAAGCTATTAATAATATTAATAATATTTGTAATTTTGAAATTTAAATTTAACACGAACTATTATTTTTTTGGTGTAAAGTTAATTATTATTAATTTTATCAAATATTATGAGTATATTATATATGATGCACAATATAAAATTAATTTTTTTTGAATAAATATCTGGATTCCATTAATCGAAGTGCCAAACAGGGCCACGTAGCAAAACAAAAAAGATCAAAATAAATGTTGCAAACAAACCAAAGAAAAATAGACTAGAAAAAAACCCTAGAAAACCCCAAAAGGCAAAAAGAAAGAAAAAAAAGGAACCCAGTTGAAGCGTTCTCTCCAAGAATTCCATCAGACAATGAGATGATGAACAGAACAAGCACATCAGGGAGAAACCAAATTTTGTAAACCACCATGGAGGAAAGGTTAAGGAGATCTCCACTCTACAAAGTTTCCAGAATCAGGATCTAAAACGACTTTGCCACTGGTGCCAATCTTTCGCCGACACATGCTCCACCAGAGTCGGTGCTTCCTCTATCCAAAACAGCAGCGTCGGGACTTTTTTGCCAAACTTCGCCAGCTCATGCGCCACCTTGTTCGAAACCCGCTTCACAAATTGAAAGGTAATTTTCTCAAACTAGGGCACTAATTTCTTTATGTTGCAAACGATTGGGAATAAATAGGAGCGATCCATTGAGACTGAGTTGAGTATTTTGATTGTCATCAATGAGTCAGCTTCAATTTGTACTCGCCTGAAACCCATATCCTTGGAAAACTGGACATCTTTTTCACAGGCCCTCATCTCAGCACCAAAAGCATCTGGTGCATGCAAAGGAGCCATAGATTTCACAGCATGAAGAACTTCCTCCTCTTGGAATGGCTAAAGCAGTTCATCGTTAGTCTCATCAGAAATTTGTGAATGAACTAAATCAAGAAGTCGAGAATCATCAGCGGCATCTGTTGCAGTAAAGATATCTGAAAAATATACGGAGGCCATATGAAGCAAATCCTCCACATTAGTTATCCAACGCCCATTACCATCCTCAATTCCACAAATTTTGTTCCTTTTATTCCGGATTGAAGCCATTTTGTGAAAATAATTAATGTTTCTATCACCATATTTCAGCTAATTAACCCTTGAACGTTGTGCCCAAAAGAGTTCTTTCTTGTCTGCTTCAAGATTAATTCCCAACTGGATATCAGTTATTTCAACCAATACTTCATCATTTGGCTTTTGATCCTGCGGATTAATTAACTGAGTCTCCAAATATTTCTTTTTTTTCACTCCTACACTATTTAACCTTAGATCCACAACGCTGAAGATGACGCGCCAGGACACCCAACTTAGTAGGAACATCTGTAACAGTAGAATCCTAAATTTGCCGAATTTCCAATTCCAACCGAAAAGAAGGAGAAAATCGTCGAGCCCTAGAAATATTATTACCATTAGTATCAATGACAACAGGACAGTGGTAAGAAAAAGCATGATAAACATACTCCACTCGATGCCTAGGAAATAAATTCCACCAGACATCATTAGCCACACACCGATCAAGTCGCTCCCGTATATTAGAGGACGAAAGTCTACCCCTTTCCCAGGTGTATCATCTACCAGAAAAACCCAAGTCGGCTAAAGAACAATCCTCCAAGGCAGAACGAAACTTAACCATTTGTCTTTC
Source organism: Gossypioides kirkii (assembly GCA_005610355.1). Classification (NCBI taxonomy): domain Eukaryota; kingdom Viridiplantae; phylum Streptophyta; class Magnoliopsida; order Malvales; family Malvaceae; genus Gossypioides; species Gossypioides kirkii. Next base: position 30,776,070 of record CP032252.1, on the reverse strand, counting down.
GAAATGGACACGCCCACCTTGCTTCTCGAATGAGAACATAATTTTATTGAAGTCACCTATGACTACCTAAGGTAAAGATTGATCCCGACCTAACTGTCTGAGCAAGTCCCAAGATTGACTTCTATTACACTATTCTAGGTGACCATAGAAATCGGTAAGTCTCCAGCAACAACCCATAGTATCCTTACAAATAGAAACATCAATATGATATTGCGAGTAACTTCGTAAGTTGAACAAATAACCATCTTTCCAACCTAACGATAACCCACCTTTAGAACCCATTGCACCGACATCAATACCGTTCAAGAAACCACATTTCCTTCTAACTATTTCGGTAACACCCCTACACCCGGTTCATACGTATAAACCCGGTATAAGAGTATCACATACAGTGCCAGAGAATTAAAAACGAGTATAACAAAATTTTCTTTCAAATAATGTGTAATTGAATCGTTTTACTCAAAATATAATAAAACAATCTTATAAAATTAAAATCGAGACTTAAAACCAGTTTGAAAATAATGAAAATGTAATTTTTACTCAAAACAAGGTAAATATCGATACTGTTTTCCAAAAATGATACCCAGGGGCATTCTGGAACTCTGGTATCGATACCACCATAAAAATATCGATACTTCTGTTCTAAAATCAAGAAATATAGCTAGAAGTTTCAAACTAACCCCCTGAAATCATATAAAAACTTTACCAATAAATCAATCCAGTCCAAAACACAATTTCATTCAAAATTCATAATCTCATTTTATAAGTTCATAGTATTCCAAAATAACATTTATAACTCATTCATTGAGGACATATAAGTACTATTTGTACATGCCATTTTACCTCAAAATAAGTATATCTTGTCTTATAATCTTCTAATGTTGATGTGATTTGACGAGAGGAGCCTAATCCAACCTTAGCTTCTCAGAGATCTTGTACCTACGCGTTGAATTAAACGCGTTAAGCCTATGAAGGCTTAGTAAGTACTACAAGAGTCATTAATCATTCATCTTTTAATCATACATTTCAAACTCATTCATATAATTATTTATTCATGTAAAATACATACATTTTATGTGTATAATATTTAACTTACAGTAGTGTTATGAATTCACATATTCTCTCTCATTTTACATTTTAGTCATTCCAATCTCTTAACTTACTTAGTTTTATCATTCTTTGATTTCTTATACATATATTGTACTCACCTTTCATGTGATTATCATTTCACTTACCTCAATGTCACAATTTTCACATTCTTTCTTTTTCACATTGTTTACCCTATTAACAAGACTCGGACCTTGACGGATACACGGATCCAACCAAACACACCAGAATGGCATCCAGTGCCTCATCGGATAGTTCGAAGCATTAAAGTGACACCTAGTGTCTCTGGTACCCAGTACCTCATCGAATCTATCCGAAGTAAAATAATGACACCCAATGTCTCATCGACTCAAGGTCGAAGTATCCCTGAACTCTTCCAATCCTATGGCATGCCAACTATATCTGACTCAACCCGACTAGTTTATAGGGATTTTCAATTTACAATTCATATCACTTTCAATTCCAATTTCACTTTCACTTTCACTTTCAATTTTGATCACAAATCATTAAAATTCAACTCAAATATACTATTAATTCAATATAAATTTTCATTCATCTCAATATAAACGCTTACTTTATATTCACTTATTAAATATAAATATCGAAATAAACATTAAATAATGAATAATTCAGATTATAGTAATACAAATCAATAACAAATCAATTTAACCAAATATCATAAACAATTAGGTACCAGTAACTTTGGAAACCTTTGATTTATCCATTTCATTCTCATTTCTCAATTTCATCACATATCACTTTATATGCATCAATTTTTCATTTCTATTCAATTTTTCTTTTTTTTTACATTAATTTTCAAAATTATAATCTGCTTGATGATTCTGAAACTAGACTCATTCATCTTTTTACCATAAAATTTTCAGAATTTTAATTTATCCAATTTGTACAGTAAACTCTTTCAATTTCTTCTCTGCTGCCTAACAGTTCTGACCTTTCTTCACTAAAAATTATTTATCTTTTAGTACAGGAATCCAATAATGTTTCCATCTGTTTCTTTTGAAAATAGATTCATTAAGGAATTACCCATATAAATTTCAGTATCTAATAATTTTTATACAGTTTTCTATGATTTTTCAAAGTCAGAACAGGGGAATCCGAATCCACTCTGACCTTGTTACACTAAAACTAGTATATCTCAAAATATACAATTCTTTTTCTATCACCGTTTCTTCCATATGAAACTAAACTCAATAATATTTAATTACATGTTTAGTTCACCCTCTAACTCTTTTTATAAATTTTTTGGTGAATTTTTGAAGTTAATCCTATGTTCTGTCCAAACTGTTTTAATGAGAATAATTCTTTTCTCATGTTTCTTTATACTAAATTTCATTCAATCATACATAATTAACACTTATAATTAAACATATCATTTTTATCATAATTAATCATATATGTTAAAATTATAAACACTTTAACTTAATTAATTCTAAACCTTTTAATACTTGTAGTACTTACCTCACTTGTAGATAATCCCTTTTCACTCCTTGGTTTTCTCCTTTCCTTTTTCCTTCAATTTGGTCCTTCTCCTTCTTTTATTTCTTCAATTTCATACAAACACATATAAGCTTAAGACTAAAATTCAATACTTTTTCATACTAGATTATGTAAATATACATGTATGTCATCAAAATTGAATCATCTCTTACCTTTGTTCTTGAATTTCCAAAATTCTAATTCAATCCCTATCCACTTTAACACTTCAAAGTGGACTCTATAAAGAAATTAAGGTGTCTACTAACTTCCCTCTATGCCTTTCTTAAGGAAATTTCAAAGAAAATGGAGGATTTTGAAGCTTGGAGGGCTTAACAATGGTGAAGGGACTAAATTGAAATAAAAGCAAAAGTTTAGATGGAGAAGAATGACATGGACGGTTGGACTTTTTAAAGAGAAGATGATATTTTCATCTTTTATTTCCTTTTTTTTCTCAATTTCTCTAGAATTTCCACTAAAATATCTCTCTTTAATAAATATTGTAAAATTGCACTTTTAGTCCTTAAGCATTCCAACTTTACACTTTGGCCCAAATCTTTGCCTCCAAAAAATATCTTCCACCAAATTAATCTTTTGCCCCTCCTTAATCAATCTAATTCCCATGATGACTCATAATTCAATTTGGATAAAATGTTATTTAGTCTTTCCTCCTTTCTCACAATTACTAATTAATCCTTAAATTTTCCTAATCTTCTTATTTTAGCTACATATTCTAATTCTTTACTCCTTCCCTATACTGTTCCAACTCCGGTTCAAAAACGCGGATGTTACAATTTCCATCTTCTTGACACTAATCTTTTTTTCCATAAAAAATAAGATTTGAGGAGAAATGTCTCGTAATTTGTTTTTGAGATGATTGACGCTCCGTGGTTTCCCCAAACCACAGACGTTCTAGCTTAGAGTCCTCATTGTGGTCGATTACCCTGCATCATAGAGCCAGCCAATTTCCCAATTCCATCATTCTCAAAACCATCATACGAGAGCAAGGAAGATGCACCAATTGTACACTGCCATTTTTTGCCTTCAACAATTGGCATGGGGCTATCCTCTCTCTCATCAATAAAATTCAAATCCTCAATCACATTTTTTGACTTCCCCTTATCCCCTGATTGTAGGAGTTGACTAGTCAGATTCGAATGATGAGTAACTGGCACAATTAGATTTTTATTTGAAATTAAGGAAGGAATATTTATAGGACTCCTACAACAACATGATCCCCAAAATTTTGAGGATTATCCCAGTATCCATACTTCCCTTGTTTGACCTCAAAAATGTCGTACCATCAGGCTCCCTCAGCCACCGACTGGTTTCCGTTAGCCGTCTCTGAGCAAATGCTCGTAAAGAAATATCCCATCCAAACTGAACACTACTAGGATCCAGGCGAATTCGAATAGGGCAGAAACTTCCGCCATGCCTCAGTTTACCACGGGTGAAGTAGAATAGGCTCAACTTTTCATATTTGAAAAGAGCATAAATAACCTTATTGTTCCTAAAAAGAATATTCTTCTTTCTCTTCAAAGGAAGACAAGTATTAATACGGGCCTTGATTCTCATGTACTAACGAGCAGAATACGAAGAAAACGATGAATCATACTCCAAAAAAACACCAATAAAATTCCCAAATTGGCGAGCCATAACATCTGTCACAAGACTCGTAGAAAGTACATCGATTTGAATCCAAAAATCAGCAGTATGTAATGGCACAGCTGTTAGGTCATCACCCATTCCCATCTCATGCATTAGAATCAAATGGTTGTTAAAAAACCAGGGAGTCCCGTCCAACATCCTTCGAAGATCCACATTATTAAAGAATCGAAATAGGTATTGCTTATCCTCCAAATCAGTAATAGAAATATCACCGATAGGATGCCATAAGTCTGCTAGAGTATTTTGGAGAGAAGGAAAGTGAATAACCCTTTCAGTTAAACATCTCCTAACAACACAGAACTTATATTCATCAATCACCACTGAAGCTTCTTCCTCTTCATCTAGAAGGTTTAAATTAGCTTAAACAATAAAATGATACTTAAAACTATACTATTTTTCTTAAATTAGTACTTAAAATTTTTTTTTGTCAAAAGTGATACCTAAACTATTCTCTCGTTACTCATTTTACCACCTAATTGTTAAATTTTTTTTACAGCCAATGAAAAATTGACACATCATATTAACTATTAAAAAAATCTTATTTTTTCTTCTCTTTCATTTTTTCATTATTTACTTTTTCTTTCTTTCTTCTCTCTTTTTTTTAAGATTTCTTTCTTATTAGTCTCCTCCATTCTGATTTGCCCCAGTCGCACCATCTCTCAATCCTTTCCTCGGGTTATTCTTCTCGCTATTACCATTACTTCCATATTCCCCGCCTTCGGAGGAAAGCTCATCTTCACCATCTCCAAACTCACCACCCCCATCATTGCCATCGTCATTATCTTCCCCATTTGCATTCTTCAGCTTAGGCTAGTTTTGGGAATGGTCACCCTAAATTCCAGGTTTGTTAGCCACCAGCAACGTAAAGGAGTTTTGAAACCAATCCCCACATCATGCATTCATAGCAAGGTTTAAAGCGGAAGCTATATTAACAATTATAACCACCAAGATTTTTTGAACCAACAAGAAGACAATAAAAAAAGAAAAAAAATGAAAAAATGAAAGAGAAGAAAAAATAAGATTTTTTAAAGTTTAATATGGTATATCAATTTCTCATTGGCTGGAAAAAAATTAACGGATGTAACGATTTGGGGTAAAATGAGTAACGAGCGAATAGATTAGGTACCACTTTTGATCAAAAAAATTTAAGCACCAATTTTAAAAAAATAATATAATTTAGGTACCATTTTTTATTTAAACCTTAAATTAATAATACTTTCATCACATATTAATTTTGAAACAATAAACAAAAAAATTTAATTGTTATTTAATTAATTAAAATACTATTATTTTTATTTAAAATAAAACCCTACATAATTTATTAATTATCATTAAGATTGGATTTTAATTATTATTTTTTAAAATTTGGGTTTTAATTTTATACTTAAATAACAAAATTTTATTGATATCTTCACCGATAAAATTTTTATTAATAATAAAATTAATTATTTCAATTATTTTAAATTTATAAATAATATATATCTTTGAAATAACATTATTTAAAAAAATTAAATATTTAATAGTTTTATAAAATTAAATTTTGATCCATTAATATGAGCTATTTTTAATTGTTAAAATTTTATGTTATCAATTTTATAAAACTTTGCATAGTAAAGTGTGTAATTTAAATATTTTAAATCATAAATTATTCAAATAATGTATTATAATTTAAATATTAATAATGTATTATCCAAATATAATTAAAATTTTATCAGAAATATAATGCGTTTTTCCTAAAAGTTAGAAGTCATTAATTTCATTGTTACAAGTAATTAGGTCAGTCGTTAGAACAGAAAAAAAAAAACCGTTTGGTCAGATATTCTGAAATTATATATATTTTTATAATATGATTAGGATATTCTCTAATTTTGTCGTCTAAAAAATGTTTGGCAAGTAAGTCAAGCGGATATCCTTGAAATGTTTTTTATTTAATTTGAATAATTTTATTTAATGTTAAATTTTTTTTTCACTTCCAAGATTTTATTTTTTTAAGGATTTATTTAATTGGTTAAAAAAGTGGAGGGAAAAAACGAGGGCTGAGAAAGTGAAACGAAAAATAAAATTTGAGTGTGTTTGATAAGAAAAAAATAAGAGGGAAATAAAAGAAATGTGTGTATATTAGTTTAAAATTATGTATTTTTTAAATATTTTATTTTTTTTCATTTCATTTTTCAATTCTATCGAACAATGGATAGAAAATTACTTTTTCTTTCCATTTTTCTTCTACCAAGAACACTTAAGGGAAAATATTATATTTTACATCTTTCTATTTTTCTACTTCTTTAATTTCTCATATTTTCAATTTTCTTTCAACTTAGAAAAATGAAAGATGGAAAATTGAAGGGGTACAAAATTAAAAGGATGAAAACTAAAATTTTCCTTCGATAAGTACGCTTGGTTGGAAAGAAGAAGAAAATGAAACATTCTTTCCCATTTCTCATCTCTCATCATTCCAATTTAGAATGATTGATTTTTATGTATTACGATTAGGGATAAGCAAAATTTGATTCGACTCGAAAATTTAAAAAAAAATCGAATTTTGAATTATTTGAATCGAGTTAATTCGAGTTCGAATCGAGTTAAGTTTTTGAATTTAAATAAACTAAATATTAAACTACCCCCTACCCACACCCAACCCCCTCGTTTCGGACCCACCTCTTCTACTTTTTTTACTTTCCCTTTTTCTTCAATTTTTTACTTTCCCTCTCTTTTTACCCCAAAAATCAAATCCCCACAAATTTTTTATCCCCTTACCTTCAAAAATTTACTTTCCCTCCCCCTTTTATTCCTAAAAATCATAATCCCACCTAGGGATATCAATTGGGCGGGGCGGGTGCAGGGGTGCTCCCTCCGCACCCATCTCTGTCAAGAAATTTCATCCTCATCCCCGCCGCGCAACCAACTACGAGCACAAAATCCAAAACCATCCCTACCTCACAAACCACCAGACTAAAACCATCATCGCCTCACTACCTACGTGGGTCCCCATATCCACCTTATCTCCACTATACCCGTCTCGTGACCGACTTCATATAAATATTTTAAGTATCAACTAAATAAATATAACTAAATTTTTTATGGAAAAAAATATGAAACATCTGTCCTTCGAACTCCCACCACATATGTGACATTATTCCAACTATCATCTTTAAAAAAAAAGTTGTCGCGACCCTTTAATTGGTAAATAAAATATAACTTCAACATGAGTTTAGAAAATTTAGAAAATAAAGTCATTACATAATATTCAAATACAAACAATATCTCAGATACATCATAAATGTCTTTAAATACAACACAAATGCAAAAATTCCAAAAATCAATCAATACATGTCACTCATGTTGCTTTTGTATCATATTCATTTTCTAATTCTTTTATCAATTGTGAGCATTGTATCTCTTTAACTTCACCTGAACCTGCATATGTAAGCTTCTTTATAAGTAACTTGCACTTTTATTTGACAAATAAATTCAATGTAAAAAACCTGATATGTTACTATTTTATAATAAATTCAAAATAAAAAATATCATAAACAACCTTTAAAATCAACCTAAATCCAAATCTGAGCACACATTAAAGCTTCAATAGTTCTTAGTAGAAGTCAACTATGACAAAGATAAAGTACTTGACCGCTAGTGGTGAAAACAGATTCTGAAGAGACTGAAGAAATAGGAATGCTTACAATTTTAGATTAAATTTAATCTTAAATCTTATTAAAATTAATAGAATATTTATCTACAAGATAAACATTAAATTTAGTTTAATATTAAGATAATCACTTTAATATTAAAATAATAAAATAATATTAAGATAATTATTAAATTAATTTTTTTTATAAATATTTATTTTTTAAATATGCTTATTATATTATGCGGGGTGGGTGAGGGTGAGGATGAGGCGGGTACAAGGTCATACCCATGCCTGCCCTACCAACCATGACGAGTCTAATTTTTGTCCCTACCACCCGTGAAACTTGCACCAATCTCGGCCCAATTGGGTGCCTAGTGGGGCAGGGCCCCACGAAACTCGGCCCACTGACATCCCTAATACCACCAAAATCTTTTTTAAACTTTAATATGATATATCAACTTCTCATTGGCTAGAAAAAAAATTAACAGATGTAACAGTTTGAGGTAAAATAAGTAACAGGAAAATAGTTTAAGTATCACTTTTGATAAAAAAAAGTTTAAGTACTAATTTGAGAAAAATAGTATAATTTAAATATCATTTTATTATTTAAGTCTTAAATTAATAATACTTTCATCACAGATTAAAATTAGAAAAGGACAAAAAATTTTAATTGTTTAATTAATTAAAATACTATTATTTTTATTTAAAATAAAACCCTACATAATTTATTAATTATAATTAAGATTGGATTTTAATTATTATTTTTTAAAATTTGGGTTTTAGTTTTATACTTAAATAACAATTTTTTATTGATATCTTCACCTACATATTTTTTAATAATAATAAAATTAATTATTTCAATTATTTTAAATTTGTAACTAATATGTTTTCTCTCAATGGAAGTAAGAGAGCACACCATCAACGATTCAGGAGAAATTGCAGATCGATTCACAAAGAAAGTTAGGATCAAAGATGCCGGTGAAGGTTCGGATGAAGAGATGGTGTTTGGGACGACCACTTCATAGCCTCAGTCATGGAAAGATCATCTTCTTGGAACGGGCCTTTGAGCTGTCGATTTTATACCTGGCAAATTGAACTAGTTTTCACATTTGAAAAACTTGAAATCAAGTATTTTCGCTTATGTTTTTATGGATTTTAATTTAGCTTTATCTTTCAAATACATTGTGCTAAAAGGTTATTTTATTGCCTTTAAGGCCAAATGAGGCCTAAAGATTAACTAACCTACTTCGTAAGTGCGTAGGAGACCATTAACAATTGAGCAAAAGTGAAACTAATCACTTTGTCACAACATAGGGAGCTCTATGTCGCGCTTGCTTCGTCGCGACATAGGACCTGGTGTGTCGCGACATTGACCCCAAAACACAGCTCTGCATCAAGTGAAGGGCGTTTCGATCTTTACAATGTGACTTAAACACGAAGGACGATAGCTAACCTAGGGTTAAGAAAGATGGCCAACCAAGGCTATAAATAGGGCCTTTAGCACTAGGTTTGGACACACCATTTATTAGTTTTTAGTTTTTACTTTGTTTTTTTATTTGAAACGAGATTGTAGAAATCGCATAAACACTCGAGGAATTTTTCCTGATAGATTGCCAATACAAATCAAGTTTCTTTTTTCATTTGAATTATTTAATTATATGTTTTTATATATCATTATTTCAATTATGATTAAGAAAACCATGAGGAATTAATTCCATTTTGGGGAATTAGGGAGTGGAAGTATGATTATTTAATTGTTGTTTAATAGGGATTTTTCAGTTCGGATCAGCTATTTGGGAAAGGAATAACATCAAACAAACACTAGGACTGACAATCCTAAAACGTCATTTAGGTGGGAATGAACCCAAAATTGTTATTGCCCATCTGTGAAAACCTTTTCCCCAAACCGATTTAGACTGTGACATCTAGCGATAAGTAGTCTCTATCAACTTGCTATGCTGGCGGAAGATCAAGAGATCCAACCAAGGTAGTGACTAGTTAATTGAAGGAAAATCTTCAAAACCCAATAATTGAATAACTCATACGAAAGCGACGTAATATCCCCAAAGCTGTTTATAGATCTTCTACATCTCAACTCTTTACTTTATTTCTTTTCTTTTGATGCTTTTCACAAACAACCTTTTTATTTCATTTCATACTATAATCCCTAAAGTGATTAATAATTACTTCTATTCTTTACAAGGATTTAATTCACTATTGACTCACGCCTCCTTTGGGTACAATCCTCGAAATACTACCAAGTGTTCCATTAGAAAACACACTATATTTACAATCTGAACCGTATACTTGTGGAATTCTAAAATCTACACCAAACAAGAGTACGTTTGAAGGCGGTGAAGTTGTTGGCACCGCTGCCAGGGAGGCAACATTTTGGTGATTTTTATTCTTTCTTTGCAAATAGAATAATTAGAAAAATTTTAGGATATAGATACGAACTAACAATATTAATAGTTTTATTTTTCAAATTTACTCCTTTTCACTAAATTTTATCATATTGTTCTTAGACCATGGATGCCTATGATTATTTTTGTGCAAATGACATTTATGATGACATCTCTAATGATGATATCTATGAAGATGGGTACCACGAAGATTGGGAAATCTAGGGGAATCAAAGGTTATTAATGCTAGAGTTGAGTAAACTCCGTGGAGAAGTCTCGATTCCCGATCAGTATAGTAATCAATCTTCCAGGGAACCATATTCCTAATCTGAACACATGGAACGAGAACAAGAGGAGAGACTAGGTGCAAAAACGAAAAAAGAATTCTTGGAAGAATTTTCTGATCGAACCGACGAGCAAATTACCGTTTCATCATTGGAAAGGGAAGTTGAAAGTGTTTTGAAAGACAAAATCAAGCCCCGATCCAATGAAGAATAGATCCCTATAGAGGAAGACGACGATTCCCATACACATAATTTAGATCTTCAATTAATTACGGTTACAGACATGCCTAAAAAAGAAACATTAATTGAAGACATTATAGATCAAAAATTCAATTTATGATGGAGAATGGCTACAATGTACAATACTTTCCTAGTGCAACAAATTCCTAAAGAAATCACTAATGTGAAAAATTTTCAATTTTTACAGATAATAAGAAATATTTACAAGCCAATGCCTTAGTTCTCAGATAAAATTGTAATCAAATTCTCAAAGAAGGAAGGAGCACATCCTTAGGCGAGGCAATTATTGTAATGGTACCATGAATCAAAAGATATAAAATGATGTGATGGAAATTATGAAGAGGAAGAGATGGCTGCAGTAACACCAATGCAAAGAAATTCAGTAATCCAATCATTTTTACTGAATGGGGTAATTGAGCAGCTATTAGTCCACCACACAGAGGCATACCAATTTTGTAAGTGGATCAACAATGACGGCAGTCACAAGAATGGGTGGTGGCATAAATTCACAACTGTCGTGAATAGATATGACTGACGAAAGGAGTTGGCAATTATCAACGCAGGGTGAAAAGGAAATTTTCGAGAAAGAGATAAACGCAGAGAATAGCCTGGCATGATGGCTGCTGGACGAACAATGATAGAACAGACTGTTCTCGACTGGATCAAGAAGAGTTACTTTGGAAACAAAAGTCTAGATGCGATTGGCTTAATCTTGGAGAAAGAAACACAAATTTTTTCCATAATTGCATTATACATAGAAGAAAAGCTAATTGCATCAATGCTCTCCGCAATAGTAATGAGGAGTGGTTATATTATCCCGAAGAAGTTCAATCAGAAGCAGTGTCCTTCTTCAAATAGTTATACAAGGAAGATCCAAGAGAAATGGGGGAATTACCTCCAAATCGCTTTCCACATCTAGACCAAGAGGATATGGACCTTCTTGAAAAAGAAGTATCAAATGAGGAAATTAAAATCGCTCTCTTCGATATGGCTCCGCTCAAAGCACCTAGGAGTGATGGGTACCATGCCATTTTCTTTCAAAGTCAGTAGGATAATATTAGAGGAGCTGTTTGTGAATGGGTGAAAGATGTCTTTAAAAGGGAAACCCATTTTTCAAGAGCTCAATAACACACTTGTGGTCCTTATTCCAAAAGTTGCACAACCAAAAGAGATTTCACAATTCAGACCCATTAGTTTATGCTCCGTTCTTTATAAATTGGATCAAACCCGAAGGGTTTTCAAACCTTTGAGACGTGGTGGGTTCGTTTTTTGGGAAAAAAACTTTAGATCTAGCTTCGGAGAGTACGAAAAGGTAAAGGGGAGGTTTTTGAATTTTTTACCATCGTAGACAGTGGTCGTCGGCGTCGGCTCACGGCGAGGTTGCAACGCCCCCCATGGCCGGCCAAGTCCTCACTTGAGAGAAAAAAGAAAAGGAGAATGGATTTTTTTAAAAAAAACAAAGCCTAAAATGATTTTATGAATTTTTTTTACTTATATAGCTATATCAAAACGTCGTTTTGAACCTAACTCAATAGGCTCCAAAACGACGTTATATTGACCATGACCCAACAACCCGATCCGATCCAGGTAAGATCTGCATGTTTTCATGCGGATGGACTAATTGCCCATTTGGTCCTTCTGCATTTTTAAGTGATTTTAATTTAGTCTTTTTGCATTTTTTATATATATTTCAATTTAACATTTTAATTTGTCTGCGTTTACAATTTAACCCTTAATTTAATTTTGCCCATTTATTTATTTTTTATAATTTTGACCCCTACTATTTTAATGTTTATTTAATTTGGTCCCACTTATATATTTTATTTAATTTGTATTATTTTAATTATTTTTATCTATTATTTATTTGTTACTATTTTTTATATTATTTACATTTATGCCTTATTTAATTTTTTTTATTTATTGTTCATTCATTTTTTTATATGTTGTATTTTTATGCTATGTTTTTTTATTTAATTATATTAATTAGATTATTATTTTCCATAATTCATAAATATTCTTAACTAATTGATATTTATTGTCATTATTACTATGATTTTATTACTATTTTATTTATTATCATGATTATGTTATTTTATTTTGTTGTGTTATTAATTGTTAATTATCGTATTCATTTAATTTATTCATGATTTTTTTGTCATAATAATTGTAAATTATGTACATATTCGTTTTTGCATGACATTTTAATTCTTTTTAAAATACATAAATTATTTTAAAAAATCGAGGAAATATTCTTTAATTTGGGAATTTGAGAGAATCATGCGCTAACTCACTAGGTGTGATTTTTCCTTTTAACTGAGATAATCGAATACCCTATTTAAAATTAAAAAATACGAGATTTTGAGAAAATAATTAGAAATGCTTGTTATTTTCAAAAATTTGAATTGTTATTTCCTAATTTACTGAATGTGACTTTTCTTCTCGATTAACTCGAAATAACAAGCTTTCTTCATAAATTTTAATTTTTTTAAATAAAATAAACACGTTATTCATGCATTTAATGATCACAATTTAAAATTTTCTTGAGTTTTTTATTTTCAACAATTAAGACATTAAATAATTGATTAAGTACCAATTTTAGTCGTGTAAGAGTGTTAATCCTTTCTCATGCGTAACCGACTCTCGAGCTTGTTTTATGGTTTCAAAGACCAAAATTATTGTTTTAATGATTTTAAAATTTTACAACGTGATCCAATCACACCTATTTTAAAAAGATTGGTGGCGACTCCATTTTCTTTTTCTAAAAAATAATTCGACTTTTTTTCAAAAAAATGGTTTCGACAGCTTGGCGACTCCACTGGGGACAAATAAGAGAGTCAAGCCACAAGTCGATTATTTTTGGTCTTTTTATTGAAAATTTAAATTTCGATTTAATTTAATTTACGATCCTTTGCATTTTATTTTTGTTTTATATATGTTGCTTTGATAATAATATGTTGATATTGCTAAATATGCGTTCGCATACATTGAATTTGTTACTTCACCTTTTAAGTGGAAGTGAGAAGCTACTTCTTCATGAGGTTTTCACCTCCGTGCTAGATAGTGGATCATTTCGGGATATACCCGTACCTATGTTTTCATGAGGTTCTCACTTTCGTGCAAACATATGGGAAATATATCACCCTGAATCGAACTCGTCTGTATGAGCCTATAATGGGTGAGGATTGAGGAATCTGCTGGTTTGGGTACCCTTACTCTAGAACTCAAACTACATATAATGAATCTTAAGCGCCTATCCTAGGTAGAGCCATGTAAAACTTTTAACGATTACCCAAAATTGATGCGTAGGTTCTTTGCTTTATTCTCTTAATTTGTTGTTAAATTTTATAGTGATTGAATTGACTTGTTTATTTTTGTCTTATTTGCATTACATCCTCATATTAGGAAAGGTATTGATTTAAGCTCGATTACTAGTAGAAAACTGGTCATGGAAAAGGGGTATCTTGATAAGGTGGAGGACAATGTGGCCGTGCACATGTGGTCAGAGGATAAGCAACGTGAGAAAGGCGATAGCCTAGCTAAAGGTCATGTATCAAATTACTAGGATTTTACTCGAATTAACATGACTCAAAATAATCTGTAGGAGCTGAAGGAGATATTGGATTAGTGGGACGATGGAATGAAACAAACCTTCTACCATGAGTATGGGGATCTACCGTATTTACTCGATGTTAAGGTAGACAAGCATCTCTTCTGAGTCCTTACACAACACTAAAACATGGATATGGTACCTATGATTGAGGAGTACACTACTTTGCTTCGTTGCTCAAAGATTCAGGTAAACAAGGCCTGCTCGAGAGCTGCTAGTGTTCCTATCTTTCTCAAGAAACTGATGAACATTACAGGAATGAGTAAGCAATAGGTTACAACTCGAATTAAGGTAAAGGGCGATAACAAATGCATCACTTGGAAGAGCTTGTGAGAATTGATCTTAGTACATCAAGATGCAAAGAAAAATGTTGATACATTTACTCTCAATTTATATGGATTGGTTATCTTTTCTAAGGGGTTAGCACACATAGAAGAGGCGATCACTGATCTATTCGACCGATTGCATAAAAGGAACACACCTGTTCCGACGATTTTGGTTGAGACTTTTAGATCGTTGAACGCATGTCGAAGAGAAGGAAACGGAAGATTCATAGGCTGTGCACCACTACTGATTGTTTGGTTCCATAGTCACTTTTGGAAGGTGGAAAAGGTTTCCTACCGAGTATTTTCTGAGAGTTATTCTCCTTTGAGAGAATTTGTGACTACGTAGAGACAAGAGAACATCTCTGAAGAGAAGTGGATAGCGATACTCTATAGTCTCTGAGACAAAGACATCGAATGGCGAGCATCATGGTTCATTGCTGATGAAATACTTTATCGATACAGAGATTTTGATTGGTACCATTACTTAGGATATGTGGAGTTGTAGGATATGCACCTTTGTTAGTATAAGACAGTATAGATCAAGGCAATTCATCTCAGAGATGCAGGCTCTGGCTCAGCGCGAGTTTGCATATAAGGGTGAGAATAACAAGGTTTAAGAGATATCAAATGCTTGGAATCAAGTTCCTAGAATGAAGAAATTTTCTTCAAATCCCATGGTAACCTCGGAGCATGATGAGTGGAGGAATAGGAGAACCAATGACAACATCCCTGTGCCAAATCTAGAAAATTTCCACCCAGTTCAAGAGCATTTGCAAGTAGTTCCATCAAAATTAGAGCTCATAAAGTAAGATTTTGAGAAAAAGAGTACTGAGTTGGGAAAGAAGACAGAGATGCTAAAAGAAGAAAAGATGCAACTGGGATTAGATGTAGACATCCAAAGGTTAGAGGCAGAGAAGTTGAGGAAAGGAAAGAGAAATGTTGAGAAGGACTTGGATAGTTTGAAGAAAGACTACAAGAAGATCCATCTATCGATGAGAATCGCTGGGTTAGGTAAGACATCAGAACAGTGGGAATAAGAAATCTAAGAGGAAAGGATTTGAGCGGATTAGTGGAAGGGAAAGTTTCAAGATGCTTAAGTCCAAGAAGATATCATAAAGAGTAAGTTGTTAGAGAGCCAGGTCGAGAAAGCTGAGTTAAAGGCCCGAATAGTTGAGTTAGAGGAGTCTCTGCATTAGCACTACAATCATAATTTTACTACAGAACTATGGGCAAGTCAAGTTGAGAATGACGAGCTGAAAAAGAGAGTAGAAGAACTTGAAGCTTCTTTACAAAATTGCGAGATCCGGATTGAGTTCCTTAAAAGAACCTTAGATACAAGTGATAGACAAATTCAACACTCTAAGAAGCAAGTCAGAGATTAAGACTATGTCATGGGTGAAACATTGACTTAAGTAAGAGAGGTGGCAGAATAGTTGCAAACGTTAGCTGTTCAAGCTGATGCTTTGATCTTAGAGTACGAATCAAAGTCTGATAAGGGCCAAAAGTTAGCATGTCTCCTTTGGAAGATTAAGACTCTGAGCATTAGGGCAAGACTTTATATGTAATTTATCTTATGTAAATACATTCATTTTCTAGTAAAGTTATTCTATCAGAATTCGACCAAGAATCAATTCCTTTCTTGCATATGCATTCATACATTCATTAACATTGAATTTTTATTTCATGCATTAAAATTTTAAGAGAACTTCACTAATTAAATAAAATTACGATAGTTACTCAAGAAAAACAAAAAATCCAACACTCTTATGGTACTCATATAAAGTCTAGAGCAATAGATCAAAGATTGGAAAAATTGGAACAAATTCAAAAGGACATGCAAGATCAGTTGCAAGCTTAGTGATCGGCCTGTAAACGTCACAGCATTTAAGTGTAAGCAGACACTTTTCGATGTAAGTATAGTTGATGGATTTGATCTATCGGATATCGATCCCCCGAGGATAGAGTTCTTGATGTTTAATTATCGAAGCAACTAAAGTTAAAATTAGAGGAATTGCTACTAAGAATGTCAGCGCAACTGAGTTAGATCTGCACAGCTAAAAGAGTTAATTTGTCAATGCAAATATAAAATAAATTATCAGAGCAATTTAAGATAAAAATGAATTGCTGTTGAGGTTAAATTCAAAACTTAAAATAAATGTATCAAGTGTAAAGAAGTAAAGAGGATCACTGACTTCACAATGTAGCAACGCTAAATGTGACTACAAGGTGTTTTATAGATGAATTGTCACGTAATTACACACTAATGAAATCTTACTAATAACAGCTCTCTGTTTAACAAAGACTCAAGCACTCAAAATTACCACACCTTTTAGTGCTGGTAATGTTTTGCACTCAAGAACAAGTGACTAGAATTCCTTTTTGTCTCAAGCAACTTTCGCTGACTTTCTTGTTAATCTAACTTGTCACCGTACCTTCCAGTGTCTGTGACTGCAATTACACTTCCGTGGTCAAATAGTTAAATCCAAAGATAAATAGATGAGAAGAATCAAGTAGGAATCAAAGTAATCTAACATAGAAAGATACTTCCATATACATTCAACTGTCAATAAAATTCATCACTATTAAAAGAGGAGTTAACAAATAAATCGAAGCATACTATTCCTAAACTACTAAGATTATTCCTTAACCGCTTCTCTTGCATAGCACCAAGCACTTCTCGTCAGAAGTTGGTTATTTCAAGTTGTGCACTCACGTAGATCTGGTGTGTTCATCAGGCATCTGCAGGTTGTCACTGCATCTCTGGGCGCAATCTATGATCTTTACTTACGACGACAACTTAGCATTCTCCTGGGCTGGTGCTTCCAGGTATGTTTATAGCTTGAATTCACTTGTACGAGGTGAAGGTATCTTTGCAGTGACATCTTTGATCGTAATTTCAGGTTAAATTTGTGACTGCATCCTTGAACACTTTCCAGCATTGATCTTTCGAGGTGGATCTCTGCACTGACAATTTCAGACGCAAAACTTATGCTGCATACGATGACATTAGTAGCACAAAAGATATAAAATGTGAGAAAATAAGATCAAAAGCATTGAGTTAGAAAATGCACATCCGAAGTATGAAATACTAAAAATGCATGCTAGAAATTATACAAAAGGAAAAAATAATACAATAATTTAAGGAGAATTTAAATGTCATTCCTAATGCTATCAAACCCCAAACTCAAGCTTTTACTTGTCCTCAAGTAAAATAAAAGTCAAAAAAGTTATATCAAATTTTTGTCACCACAATCCTCATTCTAGCAACTTATATTCTCTGGAATCCTAATGTATAAATTGCATTCATATGCTGGAATATTGCGCCGACAATTTATAGGCATGAATAATCAAAACTGCAACTTCAATAATGCTAGCATCATGCTTCGAATCTCAAATCTTCTTAACCTCATGTAGCATTTATTGTATAATATATATTCTTTCTTTTCTTTCTTTTTCTCTTTCTCTTTTTCTTATGTGACTGAGAGATGTCGTTGCATTACTATACTCTTAGTCCTAGGTAGTAACGATGAGGTGCAACAAACCCCCAGGGAGCATGTAATTGCACCGACACACACTCTTGCAGTGACAGCCTTTGGCTAGATACTTTTTCTAACACTTGCAATGGAGTGTTCCCTCTTATTGAGTCACAATGCACCCACATTAGAGTATCTTTTATTCATAGATATAATTATATATATAGCTGCAAGATGGTAAGTTAATTCAATATTTAAAGAATGACACTACACATTTATTACTAATGCAATCTTAATCATTCATCCCAAAAAAATAGAAGGAATCAACATTCAATCACATTCATTCAATTCAAGCACTAGCATTCCAAATAATTCAAGAATTACGCATCAAATGAAAAATTGTGGTTACATTTTCTCTAAAATTTGCATACTTTCATTTAATTAAAAGACAGTCAACATCCTAAATTTGTGGGTGTAATTGCATTTCCATTCTAAACTCCCCTAACTTAATGTCTGAATTATCCCCAATGCACTGGCAATACTATAGAAAAATAATGGAAATACAACTATAATGCAAATGCTAAACAAATAAAATGCAGAGACAATAAAAAAGCAATGACAATTAAAATAAATGTATGCAACTAACTACCGAAAAGTAAACTAACTCAATGTGTCGCAATCGAGGAAGTAGCTGCCTTGGTCTTTTTCTTCTTCTTTGGGCGCTCCTCTTTGGATTTCTTCTTTGCTTTTCTTTTGCGCCTCTTCTCTTGTGGTTCAACCAGTAAAGTTGACTGCCCCTCCACACTGGTTGATTATCAGTTTCATCAATTGTGACATCTGAAGGATGGATTTCAGCAAGTGTTACCTCGTAGGGCACAATAGCTTGAGGATTAGAATCCTCTTTTCGGATGCAACAGCCTCGACCTGACTCACTTCAGGTGTTGCCAAGTCTTCAACGGATGCCTCCACACTAGTGGGTGAGTCGAGAAATTCTCATCTAAATTTATCGGGGTATCTTCATCCTTCTCCTCTTCATCCTTCTTCTCTTTAGTTCCTTTCTCTTCCTCAGTTTTTTCTTTATTTGTTTCATTCTCCTTCTCTGTTGTGCCTTCCTCGTCTTTTTCTTCTCCTACTTCTTTTTCCAAACCCACAGAAATAACTAGTGTGCGTACTTCCAAAGCAGTAGCTCCCCATTCTGTCATGTTGGCCCTAAGACTGTTGGAAAATTCATCCTCGAAAAGGCTGGCGATGTTTCTAAAACAGTCCTTCATAACCTTGGAATGTCCCTAGTGATTCTCATCATCAGAAATGTGAATCCTTATTGGGGATGGGATGGGCAAAGGCGGACTGTCAAAATCAAGTTGCTCGAAAAACGATAGGGCTTCCCTAACAATAGAGGGAAAGCAGGGAACTCTGGCATGGGGTTCGGGCTCAGAATTCTTAATATGGTGACAATAGCATTGTTCAACGCCCATGTATAAGTATAGAAGAGATTTTGTCGGTAATCAATCTTTTTCAATACGCTGATAAGTCGTATTTTTCGTATATCCATGTGGTCAATGAATTGCTCTATCACAGCCAGCTTCTTCCCCATCTGAGGATCTGTGGGCGCAGTTGCTTATTTCTCCTTTTTCTTCTTCTTCCCCTTGCCTTTCTCTTTCTTTTTGGGCACCTCCTTCATTAAACGGTTCTTACCCTCTTGTTATTCATTCCACAGAAATGTCATTGATATGTCCCTTGTTTTTCAACACCTCTTCACCATTACGGGGCATAATACCCTCTGCTTGCACAACATCATTATTAGAGAAGGGAAAGGTAGCATACCTGTCTACTTGCTTACAGCTTCAGTAATTTCATCGTGCAAGATTGTACCGACATCAATACGGCGTCCTTTTAGTATGGAATGCAAGAGGCACATGCGATCCAACATCACAGTGTTGCTGTGGGTAGACGGTAGAAGGCGATAGTTGGTAAAGTGAAACCACACCTTGCTTTGTATGGTTAGATAACTTCGGTGCATAGTGTAGTTATGCGGACCGCTTCCAGTCCATACTACGTCTTCAATGCACAAATCTTGCATCACAAGGTCGGCACCTTCATTAGTTAAGTTCTCTAGGAACTCAGTATATGCATCTTCTCTTTCAGTGATGTGAA
This sequence comes from Gossypioides kirkii, assembly GCA_005610355.1. Taxonomy (NCBI): domain Eukaryota; kingdom Viridiplantae; phylum Streptophyta; class Magnoliopsida; order Malvales; family Malvaceae; genus Gossypioides; species Gossypioides kirkii. The sequence goes on along the minus strand of CP032252.1, from coordinate 30,755,687 downwards.
AAAGTGCATTGATATGATTTGCACTCCAGGGCATGAAACCCTAGCGAATAAACAAAAATTTCTACTCAAAATCCACCAGGTTAGTGTAGAATTCTCTTACCATAGTTGGGGAATAGCCGGTTGAATGGTCACAGAACTGTTCCCACACTAGACTAAAAATTGTTCTGGTGACTTGTCTCCCTAACGTCTGATGCGGGGACAACTGGAAACCCTGTTCAAGGTGATAGTTCCTCTTGATCATCACATCGTGATATCGATCCCTCGTCGCTTTAGAGAGAAACAGAATAGGTTCTTTTTAAGGTGGATGTTTGATGCTCCGAACTACGGCAGACAATGATTCAGCAGGTGACTTTGATGGGTTTTAGTTCCTCGCGTTTTGGCCATGATATCTGAGAAAAGAGATTAAGAATATTTCTGCAAAAAATGAGAGTGAAAGAAGAATACGATTGCAATAGCAATGGAGGTTGTAAGCGTGAGAATAGAGTTGACAGAAAAAGGGTTTTATAAACTTTTGAGGTGAAGAGACGTAATTGTCTCTATCGGCATGGAAATACGTTGCGCCTACAGCCAATAAATGATAGGGCATAGATCGTACTTTTTGGGTTAATCCAACGGTTGGGGATGATTGGAGATCAACCAGCATGATTCTTGGCTGAAACACTTTGCTAAGTCATCACAGAACACGTCGACAAGTCATGCTTTGAGGTGCATCAACAAAAAGGAGATTTTTTATTCCTACATAAAACTTAAAAGGAAATGAATGAAAAAAAAATAAAAAGTAAAAGTAATAATTGCAATGACATTAAGTAAATGTGACCAGATTAAAGCTCTCACTTTGTTCTTTGACATCTTGGCTTAAGTAGTGCTTTAACCATTGGCCATTCACTTTAAACTGGCAACCATCATTCATATCTTCAATTGTCATCGAACCATGCTGGAATGCTTCAACAACTCTGAAAGGGCCTAACCATCTCAAGTACAATTTTCCTGGATGCAATTTCAAACGTGAGTTAAATAAAAGTACCAACTGACCAGGGGAAAATTATCGTTGCAAGATGATAATGTCATGCCATCTCTTGGTTTTTTCCTTATATATGGCAGCATTTTCATACGTATTGTGTCGAATTTCTTCTAGCTCGAAAATGTCCAACAATCGTTTCTGTCCAACAGCATCATAATCTATGTTCACTTGTTCAATCGCCCACATGGCTTTATGTTCAAGCTCAACTGGCAAGTGACAGGATTTACCAAACACTAACTGATACGGTGACATCCCCAACGAAGTTTTATATGCAGTGCGAAGCGCCCACAATGCATCATGTAACCGCGAATTCCTTTAATTTTTTTATTGGAGACCTCCGCTTGGCCATTCATTTGCAGATGGTACATGATTGCCATACGATGCTTCACACCGTAGCGTTTCAAAGCTGTCGCCACTTGGTTATTATGGAAATGAGTACCTAGGTCACTAATCAGTGCTTGAGGTGTTCCAAATCTTGTAAGGATGTATGTGTGAAAGAATTTTAGCACCGTCCGAGCATCATCTTTTGGAACCACAATTGCTTTGATCCACTTGTAGACATAGTCAACAGCAACTAAAATATACATATCCCAAAAGAGTATGGAAATTGTCTCAAAAAGTCTATACCCCAAACATCGAATAACTCCACCTCCATGATAGGTTGTTGGAGCATATTGTTGTGTCGAGATATGGAACTTGTGCGTTAACATGTATCACATTGCTGTACAAAATTATGGGCATCTCAAAATAATGTGGGCCAATAGAATCCTGATTGTAGGTCTTTTGTAGCAGTCTTAACACCACCAAAATGACCTCCATAAAGAGCATCGTAGCAATGCGTCAGGATAGAAGACATCTTTTCCTCAGGAACACAGCGAGGGTTAATGTTGTCAGAGAATACCTTGATCAGGTATGGCTCATTTCAATGATATTTTTCAACATCCCTAATGAATCTGACCTTCTTATGACCAATGATACTCAATGGTAGCTTCCTACAAACAAGATAGTTGACCACATCTGCATGCAATGGAGATGCGTCGACAAAGAATAACCTCTCATCTGGAAATACATAGACAATTTGGGATTTATTCCCATCCTCACTTTTAGCTTCTAGACGAGACAAGTGGTCTGCTACTTGGTTTTCAGATCCTTTCCAATCTTTGATTTCAATATCAAACTCTTGTAAAAGCAGGATCCATCTGATTAGTCTTGGTTTGGCATCTTTCTTCGTAAAAAGGTATCTCAAGGCAAAGTGATCTGTGTATATTGTAATTTTTGCGTCGACAAGATATGAATTAAACTTGTCAAATGCAAAAACTACTGCTAGTAACTCCTTAGTAGTTGTATAATTCACTTGCGCTTCACTCAGGGTTTTACTTGCATAATAAACGGAATGAAATACCTTTTCCTTACATTGTCCAAGCACAACTCCCACAGCAAATTCACTTGCATCGCACATTACCTCGAACAATTGCGACCAATCTGGTGCGACAATAATTGGAGCTTGTACTAGCTGCTTTTTAATTGTAACAAATGCGTTCAGACATAAGTGATCAAAGACAAACTTTTTATTCTGCTCCAGCAAAGAGCATAGGGGTTTTGCTATCTTGGAGAAGTCTCAAATGAATCTTCTATAAAATCCCTCGTGACCAAGAAAACTCCTTATTCCTTTTACATTTATGGGTGGAGGTAACTTCTCAATGATTTTCACCTTTGCTTTGTCTGCTTCAATGCCCTGACATTATATGTGATGGCTAAGGATAATGCCTTCAGTTTCCATGAAATGACATATTTCCCAATTCAGCACTAGATTTGTGTCCTCACATCTCTTCAATACATTCACCAGATTGTCAGCGTATTGATTAAAATTGTGCCCATACACAGAGAAATCATCCATGAATACCTCCAATGAATCTTCAGTCATGTCAAAAAAATAGCCATCATGCACCTCTAGAATGTAGGTAGGGAATTGCACAAACCAAATGGCATACGTCGAAAAGCAAAGGTTCCAAATGGACAAGTGAACGTTGTCTTTGCTTGATCTTTCGACGCAATTGCAACTGGTTGTATCCTAAGTAGCCATCAAGGAAACAGTAGTAGGCTATCCAACATTTGATCAATAAATGGCAGTGGGAAATGGTCCTTCTTTGTCGTCGCATTTAAACGACATTAATCCATACACACTCGCCAACTTGTAGCAATGCGAGTAGGGATTAGCTCGTTCTTATTGTTACTTACCACTATGATGTCGCTCTTCTTGGGCGCACATTGGATCGAGCTCACCCATGTGCTATCTGAAATGGGGTAGATGATGCCTGCGTCCAACCATTTAATGATCTCTTTTTCACTACTTCTTTCATTTTCTCATTCAGTCTATGTTGTTGCTCAATTAACTGGTTCCTTTCATCTTCCAGCTTGATTTTATGCTTGCAAAAAGAGGGACTAATGCCTCTGATGTCTGCAATGGTCCCGGCAATGGCTCTTTTTTACTACTTCAAAATTACAATTAGCTTTTCTTCTTAACATGTGTCGAGACTTGCGCTGATAATCATAGACAATGTTTCATTGTCACCTAGGAAAACATACTTCAGGTGTACTGTTAATGGCTTTAACTCCAAGGTCGGAGCTTGTTCAATCGATGGTTTAAAAACAAGGATCGTCCTATTAGACAGATCCAAAGATTCCAATTGCCAGCCTTGTCTCAGTTCACAAATATTAGCCTTAAGTATGTGGTTGCATTCAGGTAGGATATTGTTAGTAGATGTCACTACATATTCATCTTGAACTACTAGACTTCGTTTGTTGAATTCTTCTATAATTAACTCATCCAGCACATCTATGTGATGACATTGTTCTTTACTTCTTAACGGAGATGCTTCAAACATACTAAACATGACATGCTCGTTATTATGACGCATAATCAGCTCACCCTTGAAAACATCAATAAGTGTACGTCCCATTGCTAAAAATGGGCGTCCCAAGATAATGGGCACCTCCTCATCTGCTTCACAATCAAGAATTATAAACTCAGCTGGAAACACAAGCTTATTCACTTAGACGAGGACATCCTTAATTTGTTCTTTAGGTTATGCCAAGGATCTGTCTGCAAGTTGTAACGTCACCGTAGTGGGCTTCATAGATCCAATTCCTAATTTCCTAAAAGTGGATAATGGCATGAGGTTAATACTAGCTCCTAAATCACATAAATCTTTACTTAGTTAGTGGTTTCTAATGGAGCATGGAATCGTGAAATTGCCAGGGTCTTTCATCTTTGGTGGCAACTTGTTTGTTAGCACAGCGCTGCACACCTCTGTGAGCGCAATCGTCTCGATGTCGAAAAGCTTTTTCTTTAACAATAGCTCCTTCATAAGTTTCTCATAGCTGGGATCTGCACAAGGGCATCAACTAGAGGTATATAAATATGTAATTGCTTCAAGGTAGAGACAAACTTCTGATAATCTTTGTCATGATCCTTCTCCTGGAATCTCTATGGAAATGGCAAAGGTATATTGTCAGTGGTTTGTTATAAAGGATTCAGCTGCGTCGACATGGGTAGTTGCGTCGACATCTTTGTTGGTCGAATTGTGGTCATAGGAGTGACTACAAGTGGCTCCTCTTCCTTTATTTCTGTTGGGTCTTCTTCATGGGCAACTTCTCTTTGTTGCTTTGGTTCGGATGCGTCGTCATGTACTTGGTTAGAACTACTGCTTAGCTTAGTAGTTTGCTTTCCACTTCTCAATGTGATAGCCTTACAATGCTCCTTCCCCTTCTGAGTTAGATTTTCAGTGTCGCTAGGTAAAGCATCGAGTGACCTTGTGCTCATGTTAGAAACTAATTATCCTAGTTGTGCTTCCAATGCTCGGATGGAAGAAGAATTTCCTTGTACAATTGCTTTTGTTCTTGTAATATGCTCTCGCATCAATGCTTCAAGAGTAGCTAATGGATCTACTCTTGGTTGAGAATATTGTTGTTTTTGTTGTTGATGGTGTCTTTGCATATTTGGCATCGCATTCTTTTGTGGCAGTATTCGAACTTGTGGCTGCATTTGGTTATATGACTGCATTTGATTTTGTGATCACATATGGTCATGTGATCGCATATTATCTAGTTGCGCATGCAATTGCAGATTATGATTATAATTCTGCTACTGTTGGTTGTTACTGTAACTCCCTTATCTAAAATTCCTTGAATTGAAGAATCTCCATATCTAAATGTGGAGGCATTCTAGCTCCCTCAAGGTTGTTGTGTACGATTAGAATTGTTGTACGAGTTACCATAGGCATTTCCTCTGATGTTGTTGACGTAGAATGCATTCTCATCATGTTTTAGACAATCCTCATAACTGTGGTTGTAGCCGTAAATTTTACAGGAAAATCTCAGGACATCCATCTGTTGGGCTACTAGAATAGGGGCAATATCACTCGTCCCCTTCATGTTTTTGATCATGTTTGCCAACAAGGATACCTGTGCACTCAAAGTTGATATAGCATCTAATTCCATAACACCAAGATTAGTTTTTACCTTAGCAGAACGAGAAATTGGATATTGATAGTCATTCTGCGCAATTCTGTCTAATATTCGTACAGCTTCATTGTAGGTGTAATCCAACAAAGGACCATTAGTAGATGCATCGACAAGATTTCTTATTTGCGTTTAATCCATTGTAGAAGATCTCGATTTGAGTTTCATGTTAGATTCCATGCATGGGTTAATGTCACAGCAAAGTTTTGTAATGTTCTCACGTAGTGTGTAAATTTTCATCATACAATTGATGATATGTCGTGATATCATTCTGCAATCTAGCATTCATTATCGGGGGATTAAATCGTAAAATGAACTGCGTTGCTAGCGCATTCCAAAAAGTAATGGATATAGCCAGTAAACCAGGGAACCATGTTCATGCCCTCCATCGTAAAGAATAAGGGAATAGCTGCATCTTCAAGGCGTCATCAAGAACACCATGCTGACTAAAAGAAGCACATATGAGCAGAAACGATTTGAGATGCTCTCTAACATCTTCATGAGATAAACTTGCATATTGTCCATTCGAATTAAGCATTTGAAACATAACTGGTTTTAATTCAAAATTACTAGCTTGTATTGATGGCCTAACAACCCCTGGTTGTAAATCATCGAGTACAGGAAGAACAAAATCTCTGATTGTCCTGTCTGGGATTTGCTCCATTTGTCACAACAGTGGTGGTATATTGTTAACTCCTTATGGGTGCATTGGAAGAACAACATTTTGTGGCAACAATGGAGGTAGATCATTGTTATTTTCAGCCATTTTCCTTGGCTCTTGCTTCCTCCTTCGAATAGTCCGTTCGAGTTGTAAATCAAAACTAATAATGTCCTTACAATTTCTCCTTGTGGACATAAAACACCTAACAAAGAAAATTTAAAAAAAACTAACAAAAGATTAGTAATCAATAAAAGGTTAGAAAATAACAAATAAATGCAACGATGAAAATAAATATTAAACAAACGTCATCCCCGACAACGGCGCTAAAACTTGATTGGCCTGTAAACGTCACAGCATTTAAGTGCAAGCAGACACTCATCGATGCAAGTATAGTTAATAGATTTGATCTATCGAATATCAATCCCACGAGGATAGAGTTCTTGATGTTTAAGTTTTAAATCAACTAAATTTAAAATTAGAGGAATTGCTACTAAGATGTCAGTGCAACTGAGTTCGATTTGCACAGCTAAAAGAGTTAATTTGTCAACGCAAATATAAACTAAATTGTCAAAGCAATTTAAGATAAAAATGAATTGTTGTTGAGGTGTTGTAAATTTAAATTCAAAACTTAAAATAAATGGATCAAGTGTAAAGAAGTGGAGAGGATCACTGACTTCACAAAGTAGCAATGCTAAATGTGACTACAAGGTGTTTTATAGATGAGTTGTCGCCGCAATTGCGCACCAATGAAATCTTACTAGTAACAACTCTCTATTTAACAAAGACTCAAGCGCTCACAATTACCACACCTTCCAATGCTGGTAATGCTTTACACTCAAGAACAAGTGACCAGAATTCCTTCTAGTCTCAAGCAACTTCCACTGACTTGCTTGTTAATCTAACTTGTCACCGCGCCTTCTAGTGTTTGTGACTGTAATTACACTTCCATGGTCAAACAGTTAAATCCAAATATAAACAGATGAGAAGAATCGTGTAGGAATCAAAGTAATCTAACATTGAAAGATACTTCCATATACATTCAACTGTCAATAAAATTCGTCATCATTAAAAGAGGAGTTAACCAATAAATTGAAGCATACTATTCCTATACTACTAGGATTATCCCTTAACCGCTCCTCTTACATCGCACCAAGCACTTCTCGTCAGAAGTTGTTGCGGCTTTGCTTGATCAGATCACCATCCTCCTAGGTCAGACCTCCATGGTAACTGACTTTAAAGATTGAGAGATTTTGCAGATTTAATTTATTCACTCCTTAATATCAATCTTCTTCTTTTCCCTCCTATTTATAAGCTCTTCAAATTTACAACTCTCCTCCCTTCTCAAATCTAACCATTTAGCCGCTATACAAGTTGGTTATTTCTGGCTATGCACTCACGCAAATCTGGTATGCTCATCAGGCATCTGTAGGTTGTTGCTGCATCTCTGAGCACAATCTATGATTAGCATTCTCCTGCACTGGTGCTTCCAAGTATGTTTGTATCTTGAATTCACTTGTACAAGGTGAAAGTATCTTTGCGGTGACATCTTTGGCCGGAATTTCAGGTAAAATTTGTGGATGCATCTTTGAACACTTTCCAGTATTGATCTTCCGAGGTGGATCTCTACGCTGACAATTTCAGACGTAAAACTTATGCTGAATACGACGACATTAATAGCAAAAAAGATATAAAATGCAAGAAAATAAGATCAAACAACATTGAGTTAGAAAATGCACATCCTAAGTATGAAATACTAAAAATGCATGCTAGAAATGATACGGAAAGAACAAATAATACACTAATTTAAGGCGAATTTAAGTGTCATTTCTAATGCTATCACCTAGCTACATGATACAGCAAGATATGAAAAATCAGATTATCGAGTCTCAAAGGGACATAATTAATCAGTTAACTCAATTACTGGTTGTGAAGTTGATAAAGGGAAAGGTCTTGTAAAAAAACTCTAAGGAAGAAAATGAAGATCTTCCATATCCGCTAGGCCTTACCCTAGTACCTATCCAGGCTCATCAAGAGACATGTGTTCAAGGAGCATTTGTCACCATCAGACCTCAGCTGTACTTGGCTGGCTCATTAAAACCATTAAATTATCCAATGGGCTCTTGTTCTCACCCAGGAGATAACCTAGTCAATCTTATCATACCAGATTTTAATGAGGTGATGGGGACAAAGAAAACAAAAGCTAAACTTCCAAATTAGCTAGAGGAACATTGTAAATGGTTGGAGGAAGGATTCAAGGTAATGGAAAGAGATGAGATTTTCTATGGGATTGACGCTAAAGAACTAAGTTGGTCTCAGATCTAGTACTTCCACCTAAGTTTAAGGCTTCGGAGTTCGAAAAATACAACTGGACAAGTTGTCCATAAGCGCATATCACCATGTTTTGTAGAAAAATGATAGGGTATGTCCATAATGATCAATTGCTAATTCACTATTTCCAAGGCAGTCTGATGAGATCGGTTGTAAAGTGGTACAATCAATTAAGTCGTGCTAAGATCAGGTCTTGGAAGAATTTGGCACATGATTTCATGAAGTAGTATAACCATGTTACAAAATATGAAGAAAAAGTCGAGTGAAAGCTTTAGGCAATACGCCCAAAGGTGGAGAGATATGGCCACTCAGGTACAACTATCATTATCTGTAAAAGAGATAACCATGCTTTTTGTTAATACCCTGAAGGCGCAATACATTACTCATTTGCTGGGAAATGCCACGAAGAGTTTCTCCGATATGGTTATGTCTGGAGAAATGATTGAAAATTCAATAAGAAGTTGGAAGATTGATGCTAGGGAGAGTGCCAAGAGGTCTGCTCCTAGAAGAAAAGATAATGAGGTAAACAACACAGGCTTATACTGGCCGAGTTATACAAAGCTGGTTCTGGTAACACAACTTAAAACCTCGACAACCAATTATCAAAGCAATTAGAGACAAGAATCAGGCTTGAGGTCGAATTTTGAAAGAATTCAATTTACTCCTATTCCGATGTCATACAAAGCGCTCTACAAAAATCTATTTGATGCTCATGTAATGACCTCACACTATTTGAAGCCACTACAACCCCCGTTCCCAAAATGGTACGATGTAAATGCTCAATATGAATACCATGCAGGAATAACTGGACACTCAATTGAGAATTGCATTGCTTTCAAAAAGCTAATTGAAAAGTTCATTAGTATGGGAGTCGTAAGGTTCGATGAGCCAGCAGGACCCAATGTAACTGGAAATCCCTTGCCTAACCATCCTGATCAATGAGTGAATATAATAATGGAGGAAAAGAGCAAGAAGATTAAAACTAATATTGGGGAGGTCAAATCTCAATTAAAATGTGTCTGGCAGCAGATAGTCAACATGGGCTTGATTATGCAAGATGTGAAAGATGAACTAAATGTTGAAAATTATTGTGAGTTTCATGTCACCGAGGGCACAGAATTAAAGAGTGTGTCGAATTTAGAGTCTTAGTACAGAAAATGATGGATAATAAGGAGCTCGATTTTTTCGAGAAGACATAAGATACAAAAGGGAAATATTTTGCGCTTCTGAGGAAAGGGCATCAGAAAAAGCTTACAAGGCCAATCTGCCAGTGGAAATCATATCTAAGCCCAGGAGTAATGAGGTTGGGAACCGAATGACACCACGAGGCATCATTCAGAAACCTATGACGTTCCCTTACAATGACAGTAAAAGGGTCCAATGGAGCTATGACTGCAATGTGATGATGCCGAAAGGGGAAGGATCAGTAAGAGATGTAAGTCTTGTCACACATAGTGGGAGGTGCTATAACCAGACAAAGGTGGAAAATGAATCCAACAAAGGAAAAGCCCTGATAGTTAAGCTTGAAGAGAGGAAAATCAATAAATCCGAGCTGCTAGTGAATGAGCCAATAACTGAGAAAGAAGCTAGGGAGTTATTAAAATTCTTAAAGCATAGCGAGTATAGCATGGTGGAACAGTTACATAAGCATCCAGCTTGCATATCAGTCTTAGCCCTGTTGCTAAGTTCAGAAACCCATCGCAACGCGTTAATGAAAGTGTTAAACGAGACATATGTTGCTGATGACATCTCAGTAAACAAGCTGGATAGATTAGTTAATAAGTTGATTGCTAATAATTACATTTTCTTCAATGATGATGAAATACCTATGGGAGGCATGGGCTTAACAAAAGCTCTACACATCACAACCCGATGCAAAGGATACACATAACCGGGAGTACTGGTAGACAATGGCTTTGCCTTGAATGTGCTACCAATGATAACATTAAACAGGTTACCAATCGACAGTTCCCACATGAAGACGTGTCATAATATAGTGAGGGCATTTGATGGAACTAAAAGAGAAGTGTTGGGGAGAATTGAGATACCACTCCAAATTGGGCCAAACACCCTCGAAAGTGTCTTGGACAACTGGACTACGGAAGAGCTCCTTGTAGTTTTTAGGACTTTTCCAAGGTAATGTTCAGAACACCCTTGTTGCTTTAAACCCAATAAAAATATGGATCTTTTTTTGTAAAGGGAACATGATTGCTAGCTTTTATTTCAATAAAAAGATGCATTTTCTTTCACCTCAATTGGCAAAAATTCTTGTTATTCTTTTCATTTGTTTCATACCGCAACAAACCACTCTTAAATTCATTTATTTTTTAGATCCATTTTTAACCATTTGATAGGTCTCTTGATATCAATGATATGAGTAACGTTGTTGCCGATCTAGAGCTCCATTTTGAGCAGGATGTGTGTTTAAAAGAATCTCAGGATTTCAAAGATGCTCAAGATTGTAATTTATCTCTTGTTCTGTTATAGATGGTTGAGCAAGACGAGAAATAGATCCTACGTCACAAAGAATCTATAGAAGTTATGAGTTTAGGGGACAAAATTGAAAAAAGAGAGGTAAACATTGGGACTTGTATCTCTGTAGAAACGAGGCTAGATCTCATTGAATTGCTTCGAAAGTTCAAAAGAAATATTTGCGTGGTCATACCAAGACATGTTCGGTCCAAGCACTGATATTGTGGTTCACAAACTCCCCATAAGAGAATAATATAAACCGGTCCAACAAAAGCTTTGAAGAATGAGGATTGATGTACTGTTGAAAATAAAAGAAGAGGTCAGAAAATAATTCGATGCTGGTTTCCTACAAGTGGTTAAATACTCAAAATGGGTAGCTAACATAGTGCTGGTTCCTAAGAAAGATGGGAAGGTACGAATGTGCGTGGATTATAGGGACTTAAATAAAGCTAGCCTGAAGGACAATTTCCCTCTACCTCATATTGACACCTTAGTGGATAACACAGCAGGTCACTATTTGATCTCATCTATGAATGGTTTTTTCGGGTACAATCAGATAAAAATGCATCTTGAGGATATGGATAAAATCACATTCGTTACCATGTGGGGAAACTTTTACTACCAAGTCATGCCATTTGGACTAAAGAATGCAGGAATAACATATCAAAGGGCTATGGTAACTTTATTCCATGATATGATGCACAAGGAAATTGATATCTATGTCAACAATATGATCGCAAAGTCTCGAATAGGAGCAGAACATGTGAAGTTTTTGAGAAAATTGTTCTTCAGATTGAGAAAATTTCAGTTGAAGTTAAACCCAAACAAATGTACTTTCGAGGCAACTTCAGGCAAGTTGTTAGGCTTTGTGGTCAGTAGAAGAGGAATTGAGATAGATCCTGATAAAGTTAGAGCTATACAGGAGTTACCACCACTATGTACTCAAAAAGGAAGTTAGAGGGTTCCTGGGTAGATTGAATTACATTGCTCGATTCATCTCACAACTAACCGAGAAGTGTGATCCAATCTTCTGTCTTCTCAAGAAGCACAACCTAGGAGTGTAGGATGATGAAAGCCAAAAGACTTTTGACAAAGTTAAACATTACTTCTCCACTGCTCTAGTTTTAATGCCACCAAATCCAGATAAACCTTTTATCCTATACTTAGCAGTATTTGAAAACTCTATGGGATGTATACTAGGCCAACATGATGAGTCAAGAAAGAAAGAAAGAGAAATCTATTATCTTAGTAAGAAGTTCACTGAATGCGAGATAAGATATTCGTTAGTTGAGAAACCGTGTTGCTCTCTGGTCTAGACTACTCGAAGGTTGAGGCAGTACATGTTATACCATACAACTTGGTTGATTTCAAAATTGGATCCTCTTAAGTTCATGATTGGGTCGACTGCATTAAATGGAAGGATGGCTAGATGGCAAGTACTGCTCTTTGAATTCAACATAATCTATGTGAATCAGAAGACGATAAAAGGGAGTGTAATAGCCAATTTTTTGGCTAGCAGAGCTCTTCAGGACTATGAGCCATTAGATTTCGACTTCCCAAATGAAGATCTAATGTATGTTGCAACCGCCGAAGAAGAAATTTCAAAAGGGCACCCATGGAAAACGAATTTTGATGGCGCTTCAAATGACACTGGTAAAGGAATTCAGGCGATTCTGGTATCCCCAAAGGGAGATCATTACGCTCTCACAAGCAAACTTGAGTTCAGTTGCGCAAATAACATTACAGAATACGAAGCATGTATCATTGGTCTCCGTGCAACTATAGAATGCAAGATCCAGGTTCTGGAGGTGTATCAAAATTCTACATTGGTAATTTATAAACTCAAGGGTGAATAGGAAACGAGAGACTCTAAGTTGATTAATTATCAAAAGTTGGTTCCCAAGTTAATTAAAGAAATTGAGGACATCACCTTCCATTACCTCCCGCAAGACGAAAATCAAATGGCTGATGCTTTGGCTACCCTTGCCTCCATGATTACGGTCAGCAAACAAGAAGGTATGTAACCCATTCAGATGAGTATCTATGAGGTTCTAGGTCATTGCTACAACATTGAAGGGGAAGAAAAGGATAATCATCCTTGGTTCAAGGAAATATTACAATACGTAAAAGACCATAAATACCCAAAGCAAGCCATTACGAATGATAAAAGGATGTTGAGAGGGCTCGTAATTGATTATGTCCTTGATGGGGATATTTTGTACAAAGAGAGAAAGGATCAGGTTTTGTTGAGGTGTTTCGACACTATTGAGACCTAAAAAATTCTAGAAGAAGTCCATGAGGGCATTTATGGAATGCATGCAATGGTTTCACAATGGCCAATCAGATCATGAGATTCAGATATTATTGGTCAACCATGGAAGGAGATTGCATTAGAAATGTAAGAAATGTCATAAATGCCAAATTTATGGAGACAAAATTCATGTACCTCATTCGCACCTCATGTTATGACTTCCCCATTGCCTTTCTCTATGTGAGGCATGGATGTCATTGGGCCAATTTCACCGAAGGCGTCTAACAAATATAGGTTCATTTTTGTGGTCATCAATTACTTTACTAAGTGGGTGGAATTTGCTTCCTACGCTGATGTTACGAAATCAGCGGTCAATAAGTTCTTGAAGAAAGAAATCAAATGTCAGTATGGAATGCTAGAAAAGATCATATCTGACAATGCTTTGAACTTGAACAATAGCACGATAGTAGAGGTTTATAGTCAATTTAGGATCAAGCATCATAATTCAGCACCGTATCGCCCGAAAATGAATGGGGTAGTGGAGGCAGCTAATAAGAACATTAAGCAGATCATTAGGAAAATGACAAAGACCTACAAAGATTGGCATGAGAAGTTACCATTTGCTCATACGCCTATCGAACATCGGTCAGAACTTTTACTAGGGTAACACCTTTCTCATTAGTATATAGAATGGAGGCATTTCTACCCATTGAAGTCGAGATTCCTTCCTTCCAAGTCTTATCAGAAGTAAAGTTAGATGAACCAGAATGGGTCCAGTCAAGATATGACCAACTAAACCTGATTGAGGAAAAGAAGTTGAAATCTATCCGGCACGGTCAGATGTACCAAAAGCGAATGATGCAGGCTTATGAAAAAAAGGTTCGCCTTAAGGAATTCCATAAGGGAGATCTAGTTCTGAAAAAGATTCTTCTTATACAAAAGGACTTTCGAGAGAAATGGATGCCAAATTGGGAAGGCCCCTATGTGGTAAAGAAAACCTTTTCTAAAAGAGCTTTAATTCTAGTTGAGATGGATGACAAAGATCTGTTAAACCCTATGAACTCAGATTTAGTGAAGAAATACTTCGCTTAAAAAAAGGTTTGAATTGAAAACCTGAAAGGGTGGCTCAAATGTGGGTCAAGATTGAGAATGAAATGGTCTTCTCGCTCAAAAGTACAAGATGGAGAGACGTTACATCTTGGGCATCGACAAAGTATAACAGTTTCCATGAGTACACATCAGGCTCAAAATGGTCCTCATCAAGTTTGCTCAAAGAAACTGATACGTTGGTATTTGGGGCATCTGGTTGTATTCCTTTTTGCTCACTTTAGCAACACTTGATTGATGTTTGCCATTTATTTTGACCGAAATTTGCTATTTTTAACCAGTGTTTGTAATTTTTTGCCATTATTTAATCAAACCCTCTTTTAGATCAATGTTGATATTCTTGACCAATGTTTGCTATCATTCATTCCCATTTAAGCCTCGCTTTCAATAACTTCAATTTTATCCATGTTTCATAACCCTATTCTAGGCATTCTTTACATTGAAATAATAACTAGTGGACTAGATGATGTAAGGTACAAAAGAATTTTACATATTACTTTGGAAATTTTTAAAAAGTACATGGACCTGAAACAGGATCACCAGTTGGAAATAACCAAATCCGAGGGTTGAAAGGACCCTAAAATAGGTAGCTCAGAGTATGACTACTTTTTTGGATCTCATATTGAGGACACCAGACTTGAAAGGAAGACATGATGACACATCAGTAATGGAACTTAGGTGAACGATGAACAATATTGATCAAAGGACCAAAACACAAATCATTTTAAAATATGACATCTTTGCATTCATATCAACAGGAATATTTAGATAGGAGCATTTGATTCATTCAAATCATGACATAGTAATTGCATGGCCTAGATAAAGGCCCACAAGACAGAATCTACAAGTCATATCACTAGAGAATGACGTGACAAAATAACAACTCCTATACCCTTAAAGTGTCAGAAGGGTGGAGTAAACAAGTAGCAGATCTCAATCTCCATGAAAGTTGCAGTGGAATGAAGTGAAGCCACCAAATCCTAAAGTTGAAGAGGGACAGATTAAAGCTGTAATGGTGAATCTTACACCTTAAATTCGAAGAGGGACAGATTAAAGCCGTAATAACGAATCTTACACCCTAAAACTAGAAAGGGACAAATTAAAGTCGTAATAATGAATCTTACACCTTAAAATCGAAGAGGGACAAATTAAAGCTGTAATGGTGAATCTTACACCTCAAAATAGAAGAGGGACATATTAAAGCTACAACGGTGAATCTTATACCCCAAAACTAAAGAGGGGCAGATTAAAGCTGTAATGGTGAATCTTACACCTCAAAAATGAAGAGGGATAGATTAAAGTCGTAACGAAGAATCTTACATCGTAAAATCGAAGAGGGATAGATTAAACTCGTAATAATGAATCTTACACCTCAAAATTAAAGAGGGACAAATTAAAGCCGTAATAGCAAATCTTACACCTCAAAATCGAAGACGGATAGATTAAAGCTACAACGGTAATTCTTACACTATAAAACTGAAGAGGGACAAATTAAAGTCGTAACGATGAATCTTACACCCTAAAATTGAAAAGGGACAAATTAAAGTCACAATAATGAATTTTACACCCTAAAATCGAATAGGGACAGATTAAAGTCGCAACGATGAATCTTACACCCTTAAAACTGAAGAGGAATAGATTAAAGCTACAACAGCGAATCTTACACCCCTAAACCCGAAGAAACACAGATTGAAGTCGTAAAGGCGAATCGTACACCCCTAAAACTGTAAAGGGATAGATTGAAGCCGCAAAGGCGAATCTTATACCCCTGAAGTTGCAGTATTTTAAGATGAAAGTATAACAGAAAACTTTATCTCCTTGAAGTTGAAATGGAGCAAGTTGAAGATGTGTCACCAGATCTTGTCTTCCTAAAATGGTAGTGAAGCAGATACAATGGAGTAGAATAATCAACGAGACGAAAGAGCAAAGAAACACCGGACGTCGAAAGGCCGAACAAAATTGGTCTCCCTTTAAGTTTTTGCTCCATTCTCGTTACACGTTAATGAGCAAAGAGAGGTAGTTGTAGGAGCCCATTTTTATTCAGCCTCCTACTATTATTATTTTTATTTATTTATTTTTTTAAACCCAAAACAAAACCCAATTCCTTTTGAAACAAGTCTAATTACAAACCCATATAAAAAAAACCAAAAAGCCCAAACCCAATATTTCAACCCAATTTTTACAAGCCCAAACCTAATGAAACCCTAAGCTAGCTTGAACCTCCAATTGCCTCTGCTACCCCTCGAAGCCGCCACTGCTGCCCTTTCCTGCCCAGAGTATCTCCAAGATACGATCAGCAAAATCAAGAACAAAAAAGGAAAGAAAATCAAATCGAAAAAGATATGTAATTCATGAATAAAAAACACGAAAATAATTTTTGTAAGAGAATACGGAATTTCGAAATAAAAATTTAGACATTTTTTAATTTTCAAACGCACAATCAAAGGCAAATAGAAAAGCAAATGTAGCAATTTCTATTTTATTTTTATTATTTTCTAAAGTAACAGATCTATCCTTTTTTTTCTCTTTGATTTGAAAGTACAAATAGTTTAAGGTTTATTTTTTTCTTACCTTTCTGACGTTTCATCTTTCATTGCCGTCGTGGGTGACCATTGGGGGCTCTATCGGAGAAGCAAGGCCTAAACTCGAAGAGTTTTCAAACCTTTGAGATGTGTTGGGTTCATTTTTTGGGAAAAAGGACCTCAGATCTGGCTTCAGAGATTGCGAAAAGGTAAATGGGAGGTTTTTGGTTTCCGACTACCATAGACAATGGTCATCGGTGTCGGCTCACGGCGAGGTTGCAACGCCCCCCATGGCCGGCCAAGTCCCTACTTGAGAGAAAAAAGAAAAGGAGGAATGATTTTTTTAAAAAAATAAAAGCCTAAAATGATTTTATAATTTTTTTACTTATATAGCTATATCAAAACGACGTAGTTTTGAGTCTAACTCAATAGGCTCCAAAATGACCTCGTTTTGACATGACCCGACAACCCGATCCGACCTAGGTAAGATCAGCATGTTTTCATGCGGATGGGCTAATTGCCCATTTGGTCCTTTCGTATTTTTAAGGGATTTTAATTTAGTCCTTTTGCATTTTTTACATATTTCAATTTAGCCTTTTAATTTGTCCGCATTTACAATTTAGTCCTTCATTTAATTTTGCCCATTTATTTTTTTATAATTTTGACCCTTACAATTTTAATGTTTATTTAATTTAGTCCCACTTATATATTTTATTTACTTTGAATTATTTTAATTATTGTTTTATCTATTATTTATTGTTACTATTTTTTATATTATTTACATTTATGCCTTTTTTAATTTTATTTATTTATTGTTCATTTATTTTTTATATGTTGTATTTTTATGCTATGTTTTTATTTCATTTTTTCCTTTTTTTTATTTAATTATGTTAATTCAATTATCATTTTTCATTATTCGTAAATATTTTTAATTAATTAAGATTTATTGTCATTATTACTATGATTATATTACTATTCTATTTATTACCATGATTATGTTATTTTATTTTATTGTGTTATTAATTGTTAATTGTCGTATTCATTTAATTTATTCATGCATGTTTTTATTACCATTATAATTGTAAATTATGTACGTATTCGTTTTTGTATGACATTTTAATTTTTTTTTAAATACATAAATTATTTTAAAAAATCGAGGCAATATTCTTTACTTCGAGAATTTGAGAGAATCCTACCCTAACTCACTAGGTGTGATTTTTTCTTTGAATAGAGATAATTGAATACCCTATTTAAAATAAAAAAAACGAGATTTTGAGAAAATAATTAGAAATGCTTGTTATTTTCGAAAATTCGAATTGTTGTGTCCTAACTTACTGGATGTGACTTTTCTTCTCGATTAACTTGAAAAAACGAGCTTTCTTAGTAAAATTTAATTTTTTTAAATAAAATAAACATGTCATTCATGTATTTAAGGATCGTAATTTAATTTTTTCTTGCATTTTTTATTTTCAACAATTAAGACATTAAATAATCAACTAGGTACTAATTTTGGACGTGTGATGGTGTTAATCCTTCCTCATGTGTAACCGACTCCGAACTCGTTTTATGGTTCCAAAGACCAAAATTGTTGTTTTAATGATTTTAAATTTTTACAAGGTGATCCAATCACACCTATTTTAAAAAGATTGGTGGCGATTCCATTTTCGTTTTCCAAAATATAATTCAAGATTTTTTTTCAAAAAGATGGTTTCGACAGTAGGCATTCTAGATTTTCTACGAAAAGTTATCATGATTGCAATCTCAACATCTACCATGCAAGTGATATGGAATAGAGTGCCTACAGAAAAATTCAGACCAACGAGAGAGGTAAGGTAAGGCTGCCCTTTCTCTCTATACTTGTTTGTTTTGTGTATGGAGTGGCT
This sequence comes from Gossypioides kirkii, assembly GCA_005610355.1. NCBI lineage: Eukaryota > Viridiplantae > Streptophyta > Magnoliopsida > Malvales > Malvaceae > Gossypioides > Gossypioides kirkii. Next base: position 30,736,921 of record CP032252.1, on the reverse strand, counting down.
TGGTCACAGTATTAAGGCAGTCCAGAACACTGGTGAGTGAAAGCCTATTAAATTAGAAAAACCAGGGCCTTCTCTATCTCATCTTTCCTTTGCGAATCACCTTGTAATTTTCTCCAAAGAAAATATGGCTCATGGGTTAGCAATAAAAATATTTTAGATCATTTTTGTCAAATTTCAAGGCATAAAATTAATGCAAGGAAAACCAATATGTTCTTTTCATGAGGAGTGGATGGCAGTCTAAGTAAATAGTTGAGCGAGCTCTTGGGCTTTCAACGAGTCCAAGAATTAGGCACCTATCTTGGAGTTCCATTATTCCACAAAAGGGTGACAAAAGCTACAGTGGGGTCTGTGGTTGAAAAAGTGAGAGAAAAGTTATGTAGCTGGGATACTAAAAAACTCTCTATTGCTAGATGGTTTACCTTGGCACAGTTAGTACTCCTAGCTATTCCAAACATTATGCAGTCTAAAAAGAAGCTGTGAGGAAATTAAACGCTTGGCTAGACAATTTATTTGGGGGTCCAACGCAGGAAAACAGAAAATGTCTTTGGTTGACTGGAACTCCATGTGTCAACCATGCATGAATGGAGGCCTTGGGCTCCGGCAATTGGAAGACTAGAACACCTCATTTTTACTAAAACTAGGCTTTAACCTCATTACCAAAGATAGTGCTCTATGGGTTCAAGTTTTACGTTCTAAATATAAAATGATTACAAGGATCCCAGAAAGTATTGCACGAGAAAACTGCTCTTTTATCTGGAGAGGGTTAGCTAAAGTATGGAATATACTTAGAGGAAATCTTTGTTGGTTAGTATGGACAGGAAATTCGGTCCAATGCTGGGAGGATCATTGGGTTCCAAATATAAGACCTTTGAAAGCACTAGCAAACATTTCAAATCAGTCCCTCGAAGAGTGTTTACTAAAAGATATGGTTACCAACAACGAAGATTGGAACTTGCAGGCCTTTCAAGAACACTTACCAAAGGAAATCATTAAAAGAAATTGTTAGTATCCCTCCTCCACATCCTTTGGCAGGGGCCAACAAAATCTCATGGGTGCACTCAATTGATGGCAATTTCTCAGTCAAAAGTGCCTATCGAATGCTCAAAAAAGACACATGGCATGAACAGGATAACAAATGGAAGTATCAAGGTCCGTACCGTATTCATTTTTTATCTGGCTAGTCTACAAAAAGAAGTTGCTTACCAACCAGCAATGTGTTCGAAGAACCATAGGTCAAGATTCGACTTGTCCAATTTGTCACCAAACCACTGAGGATATTTTGCATGTTCTTAGAGATTGTAAAGAGGTAGAGTTCAGAAATTCTTCATTCTAAGGGCACGTTGGTCTTCTTTCTTCTCAAGATATCTTGTTGAATGGTTAGAGACCAATCTAACAAGTTCTGGATGGACAGCAAATAGTGAAACCCCGTGGGCTACCTTTTTTGGAGTTCTAATATGGGGTTTATGGAAAAATAGGAATTTGTTTGTTTCTCAAGAGTTATCCTAGAGTCTCATGGAATCTATCAAAGTGTCAATTGCCTGGGCTAATCAGTTTTATAAAATACAACATAAGATTCAGGATAGAAAGAGTAATCGGTTTCTACAGTGGATTCAAGGTGCCGCCAAAGTAGTGGAATAGAAAACCTATAAAGTTAGGCAGTTTTAAATTGTCTTTTTTCACCAAAAAAAATTTGTAACTAATATATATCTTTGAAATAACATTATTTTAGAAAAGTTAAATATTTAATAGTTTTATAAAAATAAATTTTGATACATGAATATGATTTATTTTAAATTGTTAAGATTTTATGTTATCAATCTTATAAAACTTTGCACAGTAAAGTGTGTAATTTAAGTATTTTAAATATTTAAAATTATAATTTATTCAAATAATGTATTATAATCTTAAAATTATATTCTAGTTTAAATAAAAAATTAAGATAATAACATAATTAACACATCTCATCACGATAAATTTATCACATGTCAATAAATTAAGTATTTATATTATCTAATACTAGTTATAACCTAAGAGCCATGGAAATCTTAATTTTTTTTTCTAAAATTAACTTAATTTTAAATATATATGGGCTCCCTACTGCTCCATCTATACATGTTAAAATCATTATTAAATATGAATCTTGTGTATTGGCCTAATGATCAAGGGTGTTTATTACCCTAGGTGTGACTTGGGCTAGAGTCACACTAATTGTGTTGTTGTTAAGGCTTTTCCCTACAGTTTAATTCTCGAAAAAAGTCATAATTAAATATATTTTTTCCAAGTTCACTGCATAACATATTTATCATGTCTCACGATAAGTTTATCACATGTCGTTGTAATTTTTGATACCAATACACACATACATATATAATATTTGATTTTTTATTATCAATTTGATAGTATAATAATCTGGGGCGAATTCAAAAAAAAAATTAGGGGGAAAAAATGAATTATAATTTTTTGAGATGTCAAATATAGATTTTAAAATATATTAATTTATTATTTTATCATTTTTTAAGGGATTAAATATTTTTTTTTTTTTAAGAACGCCAAATCATAATTATCTTTATACTAACTTGTAATTTGATCATTTATAAAGAGGTTATAATTGTTGCCAATAATGTATCAAAGATGCTTTGTACCATTCTTGGTTACACCAAAGTGGATGATCTCGGTATCTACTTAGAGGTTCCTTTGTTCCACAATAGGGTGGGGGTTAGAACTTTTCAATTTATATTGGATAAGGTTCATCATAGACTTAATGGATGGGAGGCAAGGAAGCTATCATTTGTGGGTCGTCTCACTTAGGTTAAATTGGTACTATTAGCGATACCGAATTATTTTATGTCAACAGTCAGAATCCCTATATCGATATGTAATGAAATTGAGAAACTGACTCGTAGCTTTCTATGGGGTTCCTCTGAATTTGGTAGAAAACCATCGCTAGTGAATTAGGACATTTGTTGTAAACCTCTCTCTAATGACGAATTGGGTATACGTCAGTTATAGGATAAAAAAAATCTTCCTCGTGAAGCTGGGTTACAAACTTATGGCAAACACCGAGGAATTTTGGGTTCAAGTTCTAAGTAACAAGTACAATATTCATGGAGTACTTCCTGAGGTAATACACCGCAGCAATTGTTCTTATACATGGCGATCCATAGCTAATATATAGGATGAGGTCAAGCAAGTAATTGTTTGGTCATTGGGTAATGGAAGATTGATTAATTTTTGGGATGATGCTTGGATTAAGGAATAGGTCCCCTTCAACAGTACTACATTGATACTTCATCTATCCAAGAGACTATCCGGGTGTATGATATTGTGGTGGAAGGGAAGTGGCATATTGAAAGGCTTGAATTGGTGCTTCTGAGAGAAATAATACAGTGGGTAATGGAATACTCTCCCCCGTCGTCGAAAGCAGGAGAGGATCACATCTCATGGTGATGGCTAGCTGGAGGTAAATTCTCAGTTTCGAATCATAGAAAAACATGTATATCGATAGTGACACTATTGGCATGGTTAGTGACGACTTTGTATGGAAAATCAAGGCGCCCCAAAGAGTTCGTATGTTCCTTTGGCTGTTCACTAAGGATCGCCTTTTGACGAACGAGAATTGTACTCGACAAGGTATGTCTCATCTCCTATTCTGTGATAGATGTGGAATGAGTGTGTAATCATGTTTACATGCTATTAGGGATTGTCAATGTTCTAGAATGATTTGGAAAACTATTATTCCTAGAAGCAAATGAATTTATTTTTCCATATGTTGATTGAGGAATGGACGGCCTGGAACATTTCGAATGAGGGTAGGCTGGAATCTGAATATGGAAAATGGCCCATTTTCTTTGTAATAATGTCTTGGTTTATATGGAAAAGTAGGAATAATTTCATTTATAATCAAGTCAGCCATAGTAATCTATCGACTGTGGCTACTGTTGGATCTTGGACTAGATCAATCTGTCTCAGTAAGATGACTGGAAATTGGGTATGCAGTTCCATAACAAGAAACCATTGGCAACTACTTCGCAGGGTTGCGTGAAAGTGAATGTCGTTGGGTCAAAATCGCTTGCTAAACCATGAGAAACGATAAGTGGTGTAATAAGAGGAACTTATGGAAAATGGCTATGGGATTTTGAAATGGTTGTGGGGATGTCAGATATTTTTTAGATTGAAGCTCGAGCACTACTTGTGGGCTTAAGGGTTACATAGTGAAGGGATTCCGTCGAGTGGAGATGGAAAGTGATAATTTTGTGTTGATTTCTACTATTCAATCTGGTCTAAATGCTAATAACAATTACAGTGAAGTTAAACTCCTATTTGATTTCAAAAGAAACAGTGATGGTTGTGTTTATTTTAAGAAAAAAAGTGATGGTTCTTTTATGTAACCACTCCTATATGTTGATGACATGTTGATAGCAACCAAAGATGAAAGAGAGTTAAGAAAGGTCAAAACCCAACTTAGTAAAGAATTTTTGAGATGAAAGATTTGAGAGCAACAAAGAAGATACTTGGGACGAAGATTCTCAAAGATAGAAAAGAATGTAAATTGTACCTAAGTCAGAAAGGGTACATTGAGAAAGTTCTTCACAGGTTCAATATGCAAAATGCCAAACTTGTTATTACTCCATTAGCAGCCACTTAAGACTTTAATCGACTTTGTCTCCAATCAGATGATGAGATTAACTACATGTCACATGTTTCATATTCTAGTGCAGTGAGTCTCTCATATTTGTTATAATTGCTCACGTCCAGATTTATCATATGCAGTTAGTGTAGTTAGTAGATACATGGCGAATATCGGTAAAGAACACTGAAAAGCAGTTCAGTGGATTTTCAAATACTTACGAGGTACTATTGATTTTGCTTACAATTTGGAAGAACTAGAGATGGAGTCATTGGGTATGTTTATTTGTCTATGTGACTGAATATGTTTTCTATAAAATTACAGGTATTCAACCATGAGTTATGAACTTGAACCTATGAAACAGCCAACAAAAATCTAAATCAGAGTGACAACACCTTAGGAAGCATTCACTGCTGCTGAACCGGACAAACTATTGAGCTTAGAGTTTGTAGGTATTGATACACAAGTATTTTTCAGAATGTTTTGTATCCATTAGATGACTATTAAGCCTGGAGTTTGTAGGCATTAATTGTCTTGTAAGGTATTGCTATTTCGTATGACATCCATCTTTGTAGTCTTATGGTTTTTAAGATTTTATTGGTTTGATAGTAACTTAGATGGTTGCTGCAGGCATTAAGCTAGCTTAACTGCTATCAAATTTAAAGTTAGTCTTAATGTTCATTGTTGAAAACCTAGGCTGTAATTAAGAAATGAGCAAGGGATGATTTACCAATAGGATGCATTAAGGAAGATAAGATTGAAGAATTCAGAAGAAGTTAGGTATGGTGGTACCATCCAAGTCTTGGAGTCTACTCTCTTAACAGAGAATCCCCTTAAAATGGTCGACAAAAACCTGTTCTAATCTTCGATTGAACCCTTATCATTTCAAATCTCCCAAATTCTCTTCTCTTAGGTATTGCCATCTCCCAACAAAATAATATATTTAATGCAAAAATCCTTATTTAGTCTTCAACAGCACTCTCCATTTAGAAGGGAAAAAAAACAATATTGGGAACACACAAAAGGAAATTAAAGAAAAGATGGAAGAGGTGAATTGAATAAAAATGAAAGTTTCATGCAATTACAAATGGATGATGGCACTAAATCTAAACCAAAGTTTATTTATTAATATTATAACTTAAAATTTATATGTTGTTTTAAATTTTATGCCATTATAATTCTTACTTAAATAAACTCAAAATAAACAAAAAGCTTATGGATTTAATTCTTGTTCTTCAAAGTCAAAATTGATATTAAGAAGGGTTGATTGATTGCTCTTGTAGCACTTTCTGTTTACTTCTCTGCGTGTCTCTGTCTTTTTACACTTTTGGCTTTGTGGTTAAGGTTGATTAGTAGGCAGTAGGGTTGTTCATCGGTTGAAGATCTCAAGAGGAGGCTGGAATATTAATCTTGAGATGGGAAATCAAGCCCCCATAAAGGATTGAAGCAAACAAACAAAGAAGTTTGGACTGCCCGTTTTGTTCATATGAAATGGAGCTTGAACTAATTGAATTCAAAGCACGTTTTCAGAATCGTATCTTTTTAATAAGAGTAGACCATGCGATTCATCACTATCAATGATGTGTAGTTTTAGATATTTTGTTGGGAGTATAAGTTTTTTTGTTGTTGTTGTTTGTATTTAAACTGAACGTCGAGCATCATAATCTGCTATATAACTTCACCAGTATCATAATTTGTCATAACTTCATCAGATTTGGCACTAAAAAGGAAGGCTTTTTCTAGCTTTTATGTCTCTAAACAATGTCCCTTTTTATATTGAACAATATATCCCATGCTTACTTGCTATAGCCATGAAACAACCTTCTTCCTCAGCCGTGAAATACGCACAGACAAATCTTTGAAAAAGCCCCAGAATTGTTGAATTCTCATTACCTTAACCTCATTCGGTACCTTTATCATACGCCATGAGTTAAACCTATTTTCTAAAGATAGAATCGACAACGGATGTTGATATTGGTTGTAAGGCAATAGCTATTACATTAACAAGAACTGAAGTCGTTTTAGTATAGTGCTAAGTATTCCTGCTTGTCACGTGGGTGACCCGATTTCGATCCCTGACAACGGCGTGTTTTATTTTTTTTTATCGACTAACAAAAAAATATATGAAACATTGGCTTCACCCGGACTTGAACCGGAGACCTTCAGTGTGTTAGACTGACGTGATAACCAACTACACCACGAAACCAAATTGACTATTTGTTTACATTAATATACATAGTCATTAAGTTTAAAAATAGTAAATTGTGCCAAAACCAAACTTTTAGATACTGTCAGGATAAATTTTATTGGATCTTATTATTCTATACAAAAAAATAACCACATTAGAAATAATCACATATTTAGAGCATAAATATTATTTAAAAATAACATATAATAAATAATCAAATATATGATTCGAAATTAATTAATAATAACACATAAATTATTTACAATCTTAAAATTAAAAAAACTAAACTTTGAGTAAATCAAACTTTAAACACATAAATACATCATATTAAGAATATTAAATGAATAAAATTATTTATCGTGATGTTGTCATCAGTCCTAAATTGATGCCAAGTTAATTTGTAACATAAACTCAATAAACAGCCTTATTAAAGTGCATAATAAAATTTGAAATTTACCTTATGAGGCTCTGTATGGACAAGGTCCTCCTCATCATTTACCTTATTTGGCTGGACTGTCACGTGCAAACACTGTTGATAGGTCCTCCTCAAGTTTCACTTTAAAAAAGGTCAAGGCAGCTGATCATAAGAGAATGTAATTGAGAGTTACAAGTAACATAAAACTAACTAAAACACACCGTTGATTTTTAGCATTTTTAGTTGGATTTGAATTTTTTTTAAGAGAAAAAATCTGATTTGTCATTCCCCTATTGTAAAGGGATAGAGATGATATGAAATCACAGTTTCATACAATTCTTTCTCATTCTTTAATCATTCTTCTCTCTTTTCTAAAACTTCCTGCACCATGTAATAATTTGTCATGGGCAGTAGCAATTTTCTTTATTTTACCTTTCTTTCTTTATTCCTCTCTTCGATTTTCCTTTTTGGATTTTGATTTTATTTTATGCTTTTTTACAATTGATTAATGGTTTATTCGGTTCAATTTTATAATAATTTCTCATTGGCAATGCCAATTTTTCGACTCAACAAATTTGTATAAATTTTATTTTGTTTATGACAATTGGCATGTACTTAGATCGTGATTGGTAATAGGATCCATTTTGGATGTTTTGGTCTAAATGGTAGGAATCTTGCGTTCTGAAAATATCAATATATATATATATATATATATACTTAATTGCATATTCATGATCAAAGTTAGTAAAAGAAGGGTGTATATGGTCATTTAGTATATGTATGATGTATGAGACTTAAATAGATATAAATATGTATATTATCATATGTTTTAAGATGTTAAGAGTACTAAAGAAGGTAGTTTAGCATTTGAGTTAATACACATGTAAAAATATGCAATGTTGAGTTTTTGGGTCACCTAGACTATTTGAGTATTGTACTTTGCAGGTTTATGATGAATGGAGTAAAATTTGGGGGAAATTTCATTCAAGGTCGTAAGATTCCTCTATCAGTGTCGCAATATCGAGCTTTTGTTTTCATAGTCGTGATTCTCCTTTATTAAGGTCACGACATTGAATCTTTCTGTCCCCAAGGTCTTGACATTCCCTTATTAAAGTCATAACATTAATTTCCTATTTCTAAGGTTGTGACTCACTTCGGTTGAAATCGCGACTTCATGATTTTGCCCTCAGTGTTGCAATATGCCTCCTTCGTGGTCACAACACTACCCTTGTATTTTGAGAATTTTATGTTTTGAAACTCAGTGGCTTGTAAATCTTGTTTAATAAATATGCAAATGAAATTATAATTGTTCCGACAACGAATGTAGCATCTCACATTTCGAATCCAATGTTTAGATCGAGTGTGGGATGTTAAAACTTCAAAACTGGTTTCTAATATATGTATTATGAATATTGATTTTGATTTGGTTATTATTATTACTATTATTATTATTATTATTATTATTGACAAGAAACCATTTTTCAAAGCAAGATCCAGTTTAATATAATTAAAAAAACGAAAGTATTTTGGAACTAAAAAGACTATCGTAAAACTAAAAGTTCCAATATATGCTCCCATACCTTTTTCTATAATATATATATGTATAATATGATATTATTATTAACTACAAGAAAATCATATTTAAAACTTAATTTAAAAAGAACGTACTTTAAATATAATTAAAAAAGAAAGTTTTTTGAACTCAAAAAACTATCCCAAAACTAAAAGATTTCATAAATGCTCTCGTACTTTTTTTTATATAATAAAAATATATTAAATTATTTCATAATAAAATCATTATATATGTACACATATACATTATCTTAATAAGTAAAAAAAAAAAACTTGAGGCATATACAAAGAAAATAAAAACCAACCAAATAAAATACTAACTTAAAAAGAGAACATCAAAAGAAAAGCACAAATTCCCACCGCACTTGAGCTTCCACGTTTAAAAAACATAATACAAAAAAATTGAAAAGCTCCAAAATTCACCTATGCCTACATCCATTGCTAGTTGCAGATAGTAGCAAAAGCAACCGGCAGAAAACAAGCTGATGGTAAGCATCCTAACTGGTGAGATCCATTCCAATCCTCCATTTCTTGCCACCATCACCCTCAAGCTTGACCCATCCATCACATCACCTTCGTGGACACTTTTCGTCATCCGTCTTCTATAAGAAGATAACGACTAAGGTCCCCTTCATTGACGAGCATCCTATCAAAGGGAAGATCCATGCACATCTCGTCTCTGTTTGCATTGCCCCTTGTGCAAACCTATATTTTCACTTTGATACGTACAGAGCTCTCTTGATACCACACGTCTCCCGTGACAAATGAATAATCAAAGACTCCGAATTCGGTAAGACCATTACCCTCTAATCACCCCCAATCTACCCTCGTTCCGCTTTAATATTTTAGCATCCAGTTCGTTTCCACTCCTTAATCCAGTGGCAACATCCCCGACAATTTGAAGTCCACCCGACCCACCACGGCACTTAACAACAAGGCTTCTCCTATAACCCATCCCTCTGCCATCCAAGCTACCTCTCGTCTGCCGGCCCCTCGCCCGATTTCCTTCTCCCCTTCACTGGAACTGATATGCCACTCATCAACTTCCCTGCCCTCTATGGACAACGCCACTAGAATCGCCACCATAACCACTCAACGAGCCACCGAACTAGGACTTTACCCTCTTTCTTCCATACGCTTGGAAAATCGAAAAAACTAACCTGAAACCCAAACTATCGTGCTATAGAAGCAGACATAACCATGCCAGAAAAGCAAATAAACCTATATTAAAAAAACTTTAAAGGAGAAACGTTTCTTTCATTGACGAAAAGTTCATGAAAGCCTAAAATAAAAACAAAAGGAACAAATTCTTTATTTGAAAACACATAAGAGAACTATAGGCAAAAGTTAATATTATTTTAGATTCAAATTTTAGAGTTTCATTCATTCAAATATTCATTTTAAATTTAATAGAAAAAAACTGTTGCTTGATTGCAACTTTATATTTTTTGTTTTTGATTTTTTAAATTTTTTCGAAATTATATAGGAAGAAAAGATAAAAAAATATAAAATTAAATAATATTTATTCCTATGATAATATTATTTATCTTTAAAAAAATTTAAATTTGAATTTAATATTAAGATCTATTTGAAATTGTTTAAAGTTATTAACAATATTAATAATATTTATAATTTTGAAATTTAAATTTAATATGAACTATTATTTTTTTGGTGTAAAGTTAATTATTATTAATTTTATAAAATATTATGACTTGCATATTATATATGATGCACAATATAAAATTAATTTTTTTTGAATAAATATCTAGATTTTCATTAATCAATGTGCCAAACAGGGCCACATAGCAAAACAAAAAAGATCAAAATAAATGCTGCAGACAAACCAAAAAAAAACAAACTGGAAAAAAATATCCTAGAAAACCCCAAAAGGCAAAAAGAAAGGAAAAAAAGGAACCCAACTGAAGCGTTCTCTCCAAGAATTCCATCAGACAATAAGATGATGAACAGAATAAGCAGATCAGGGAGAAACCAAACTTTGTAAACCACCCTGGTGGAAAGGTTAAGGAGATCTCCACTCTACAAAGTTTCCAGAATCAGGATCTAAAACGACTTTGCCACCGGTGCCAATCTTTCGTCGACACATGCTCCACCAGAGCCGATGCTTCCTCTACCCCAAACAGCAACGTTAGGACTTTTTTTACAAACTTCACCAGCTCATGCACCACCTTGTTCGAAACCCCCTTCACAAATTGAAAGGTAATTATCTCAAACCAAGGCACTAATTTATTTACGTCGCAAACGATTGGGAATAAATAGGAGCGATCCATTGAGACTGAGTTGAGTTTTTTAATTGTCGTCAATGAGTCACCTTCAATTTGTACTCGCCTGAAACCATATCCTTGGCAAACTGGACATCTTTTTCACAGGCCCTCATCTCAGCACCAAAAGCATCTGAAGCATGCAAAGGAGCCATAGATTTCATAGCATGAAGAACTTCCTCCTTGGAATGGCCGAAGCAGTTCATCATTAGTCTCATCAAAAATTCGTGAATGAACTAAATCAAGAAGTCGAGAATCATCAGCGGCATCTGTCGCAGTAAAGATAACTGAAAATATACGGAGGTCGTATGAAGCAAATCCTCCTTATTAGTTATCCAATGCCCATTACCATCCTCAATTCCACAAATTCTATTTCTTTTATTCCGGATTGAAGCCATTTTGTGAATATAATTAGTGTTTCTGTCACCATATTTCAGCCAATTAACCCTTAAACGTTGTGCCCGAAAGATCTCTTTCTTGTCTGCTTCAAGATTAATTCCCAATTGGATATCAATTATTTTAGCCAATACTTCATCATTCGGCTCTTGATCCTGCAGATTAATTAACTGAGTCTCCAAATATTTCTTTTTTTTCACTCCTACGTTGTTTAACCTTAGATCCCCAATGCTGAAGGTGACGCGTCAAGACACCCAACTTAGTAGGAATATCCGCAATAGTAGAATCCCAAATTTGTCGAATTTCAAATTCCAAATCTGGCTCCAAACACCAGTTGGCATCAAACCGAAAAGAAGGAGAAAATCGTCGAGCCTTAGAAATATTATCACTATTAGTATCAATGACAACAGGACAGTGGTAATAAAAAGTGTTATAAACATGCTCCACCCGATACCTAGGAAATAAATTCCACCAGCCATCATTAGCCACACACGATCAAGTCGCTCTTGTATATTAGTGGACGAGAGCCTACCCTTTTCCCAAGTGTACCATCTAACCGAAAAACCCAAGTTGGCTAAAGAACAATCCTCCAAGGCATAACGAAACTCAACCATTTTTCTTTCCGAACAGACACGCCCACCTTGCTTCTCAAATGAGAGCATAATTTCATTGAAGTCACCTACGACTACCCAAGGTAAAGATTGATCTCAACCCAACTGTCTGAGCAAGTCCCAAGATTGACTTCTATTACACTATTCTGAGTGACCATAGAAACCGATAAGTCTCTAGCAACAACTCACAGTATCCTTACAAACACAAACATCAATATGATATTGCGAGTAACTCCGTAAGCTGACCGAATAGCCATCCTTCCAACCTAACGATAACCCACATTTAGAACCCCTTGCACCGATATCAATGCCGTTTAAGAAGCCACATTTCCTTCTAACTATTTCCATCTTCTTAACACTAATCTTTGTTTCCATAAAAAATAAGATTTGAGGAGAAATGTCTTGTAATTTATTTTTGAGATGATTGACGCTCCGTGGTTTCCCCAGACCACGGACGTTCCAACTTAGAGTCCTCATTGTGGCTGGCTACCCTGCATCGCAAAGCCAGTCGATTTCCCAGTTTCGTCATTCTCAAAACCATCATACGAGAGCAAAGAAGATGCACTAATTGTACGCTACCATTTTTTGCCTTCAACAATTGGCATGGGGTTATCTCTCTCTCTCATCAATTAAATTTGAATCCTCAATCAAATTTTTTTACTTCACCTTATCCCTTGATTGTAGGAGTTGACCAATCAGATTCGAACCATGAGTAACTAGCACAATTAGATTTTTATTTGAAATTAAGGAAGGAATATTTATAGGACTCCTACAGCAATATGATCCCCAAAATTTTGAGGATTATCCCCAGTATCAATACTTCCCTTGTTTGACCCCGAAAAAGTCATACCATCAGGCTCCCTCAGCCACTGACTGATTTCTGTTGGCCATCTCCGAGCAGATGCCCGTAAAGAAATAGCCCATCCAAACTGAACACTACTAGGATCCAGACGAATTCAAACAGGGCAGAAACTTTCGCCATGGCCCAATTTACCACAAATGAAGCAGAATAGGCTCAACTTTTCATATTTGAAAAGAGCATAAATAACCTTATTGTTCCCAAAAATAATCTTCTTCTTTCTCTTCAAAGGAAGACGAGTATTAATATGGGCCTTGATTCTCATGTACTGACGAGCAAAATACGAAGAAAACGATAAATCATACTCCAAAAAAACACCAATAAAATTCGTAAATTGGCGAGCCATAACCTCTATCATAAGACCCGTAGGAAGTACATGGATTTGAATCCAAAAATCAGCAGTATGTAATGGCACAGTTGTTGGGTCATCACCCATTCCCATCTCATTCATCATAATCAAATGGTTGTTAAAAAACCAGGGAGTCCGGTCTAACATTCTTCGAAGATCCACATTATTAAAGAACCGGAACAGGTATCGCTTATCCTCCAAATCAGTAATAGAAATACCACCGATAGGATGCCATAAGTCTGCTAGAGTATTTCGGAGAGAAGGAAAGTGAACAACCCTATCAGTTAAACATCTCCCAACAACACGTAACTTATATTCATTAATCACCACTGAAGCATCTTCCTAGAATGCTTCTTCCTCTTCATCTAGAAGGTTTAAATTAGCTTAAACAATAAAATGATACTGTAATAACCCTCACCCAGTCAGATTATCGGACTCGAGCAGGTGGTTGTTACAACTTACATTATACATTCGAAAACAATTTAATGATCTTTAATATCTTTTTTTTTATTTTATGTAAAATGTTGGGCAAAATCAACTTTAAAAAAATACTTTGAATTTTCTCGATTTAAAACTGAGTTTCTAAAGTTTGAGAGACTTGTACCGATACTTAATTGGGCAAGTATCGGTAGAACTCAAGTTGTAAAAATTTCAAAAACAGCTACATAATTCTACTGGTAGGATTGGTAGTTCTATTGATACAAGTTTACGTTATATTGATACAACCAGGATAACTACCGATACTTTGGTACCAACTATTGAAACAATTCAAGTCAGTAGCCAAAGTTCAATATCCCCTGTACTTCTACTTCTACCGATACCCTGTTGGTTTCTACCAAAAACACCCTAGGCAATAGCCAAAATTACATAAGAAATATATCAACATGCAAATCCCATGCTTCAATTGACATAGAACATATCCATAAGGCTTATAACACATGTATATAACATCCTAATTATATGCCACTTATAACCAAATCAACATAAACGATTAATTACCAGATAGTGTGACCTCCAAAAGTAATCCAATCGACAACTCGAGTCCGATGGTCTACAAGGAAAAAAAATCAAACGAGGTAAGCTTGCTTAAAGCTTAGTAAATTCGTAATAAATTCAACTTCAACTTACCATAAAGGATGTAATTTTAAACATTTTACAAGATAATTTAATATCTTGATCATAAGTTCATTAAATTACCTATATGCCATGAATCTCACAAGGTTAGTGAGTTCAAATGTAATACATATAATTTTTTCATGATATTAAACTCATTCATGGAAGACACATTTGGTATATAAAACAACCATCATATTCGCCTTTAACACTTACAATACATTTCAAATATCTATTTTAAATGTTTCAAAACACATATTTGCACATAGCCATTTCAAATAACCATTACATAAATTCATTCTCTAAAATCATACCTTATAATCATTTTCATTTACATATATAACACACATAATCGCTCTGTACTATACATTTTGTTTCAACAATTAATCCATCATATACTCAATAATCATACATTCCCATTTCAAACGCATGTATCAACGTATTTCAACTCACCTACCTTGATCATATAACATTTCATGTATATATATATTTATCTAAGCCTTTATCACCCTTTGAACCAAAAGGATTAACATCAGATACTCGGCAAAATGCTCGCATAAGATGTGACTGTAACATGTAACCATATATGCTCACACGAGCTATGGGTCGAGATGTGGGGCTACACGATGTTGCTCACACGAGCTGTGGAGGAGCTACAATAAATGTCGAACCTCAACCATCAGTAGGACATCTAATACCTGCACCCATATAACATGTAATGCTCACACGAGCTGTGAAATGGGTTTGCTCACACGAGCTGTGGATCGAGATGCTAGGCTATGCGATGCTGCTCACACGAGCTGTGGAGAATCCGCAACCAATACAAGACCTCAGCCATCGGTAGGACATCTAAGACTAGCACCCATATAACCTGTAATGCTCATACGAGCTGTAACTGTAACATGTAACCATTTATGCTCACCCGAGCTGTGAAGTAGGTCTGCTCACACGAGCTGTGGGTCGAGATGTTAGGCTACACGATACTGCTTACACGAGCTATGGAGAATCCGTAACCAATGCAGGACTTCAGCCATCGGTAGGACATCTAATACCAGCACTTGGAACTGTAAATAATCCTTAATGACATGTCATTTGTATCCTAAGTATTCACATGGTTCAAATGAGACATTGATACATATCCAAACTTTTTTCCTTTCATTCCGTTATACCATTCCATTATACATTATATGAAGTTCATATTTTTCCTATATATATACTTAATTTTTTATTAACTTCGCAACTTATTCCATTATACAAAAAAATACATAATGGTTATAAAGTCTTATACATCTTTCTTTCTTTCTTCCCCGCTACAATATCTCTAGGCTAATAGATATCACATAGAAGTATATAATTCAACAATTAATGTAACTTGTAATAATAACATATTAAGTATATATTTCATCCACCATATGTTCAATAAACATATTTTCTCTTTTCAAGCAATTGTATCAATATTTTCCAACTCACATCCATATTTTTCACATTTTTCCAAATATAGTAATCAACTTAAATATCATCATCTCATAATCCAAATCATATCTTGCAAATCTCAAGTAGATAACTCAATTACAATCTAAATAAATATGTATTATATCATAAAAATATTAAATAATTAATTCAAGAAATTTACCTTTTCAACCATTCCATTTATTATCCTTCTGGATAATATTCTTTTCAACCTTTTCATCTATTCTAAAATACCGAATAAATATTGCCATGGTGTCTTTCAACCATGGTCTTTTTCCTTTTCAAGAAATATATCATGACCATATATGACATAAATACAATTTATATAATGATTTCAATTAAAATTATAAATTCACTTATAAACTTTTAAAGTGAAATAAGAACATACCTTGAATGCATAACAGCTTCTAACGCGATTTGACCACTATTCCGCTACTTCGTCTTTTTCGCAATTTGGGTCTGATCGAGTGGTTTATTATTCTAGATAAATATTTTTGTTCAATTAACCTCATTTCAACATTTAAAATAATCAATTTAATTTATAACCTTTAGTAATAAAAATTTACAAAATTACCTTCAAATATTACCTTTTATGATATCTAGTCCCTAATCCCGAAACTTGAAATTTCATTATTTAGTCACTAAACTTAAAATATTTAATTTAGCAAAATTTGCTAAATGTTCAAGTTGGCTGATTCCATTTCCAATTTAATACAATCTATAACTATTCCAAATTTACAAGAATACCATGTAACTTTTGCTATTTGAACAACTAAATCCATGGCTCAAAACCAACCAAAAATTACATGATAAACTACTTTCAAATCAACAATCAATACTTCAACTCCCCATTAACATCAAAACCAACCAAAATTACATGATAAACTACTTTCAAATCAACAATCAATACTTCAACTCCCCATTAACATCAAAACCAACAAGAATTCATCAATGGTGAAATCTAAAATATTTTATAATATCAAAAAATAAAACATGGGTTAGCTAAATCGAGATACCGAGATTTCAAAAACATAAAAATTACGAGAAAATGATTAGATTAAGCTTACCAATTGAAGCTTTGAACCTTGAAAAACCCTAACATTTTCCTCCCCTCCGTCGATGGTCTGAGAGTGAAGAAATAATCTGTTTCTTTCAGCCACTCCCATCATCTAAACTTCCCTTTTCTTTTGTAATTTTATATTATATTTTTTTTCTTTATTTTATCTAAACGTTTACTCATTTAAACACTAACAACTTTAATTGGTTAATTGCCACTTTAGTACTTACTATTTATTTCAATTAACATTTTTTTTATAAATTGCATTTTTATCAATTATGCAATTTAGTCTTCATACTTAATTTTAACACTACAAAGTTAAAAAATTTTATTCGAAAAAAAGTAATTAGCCTACATATCAACTCCGTAAATATTTTTATTAAATATTTACGAGTCTGGTTCATAGATACGGAGTCCCGAAAATAAACTTTTCGATACCCTTAACTTTTGAGTCCTTTCAGATACTTAAGCTATACTATTTTTCTTAAATTAGTACTTAAAAATTTTTTTGTCAAAAGTGATACCTAAACTATTCTCCCGTTACTCATTTTACCACCTAAACCTTAAAATTTTTTTATAGCCAATGAAAAGTTGACACATCATATTAAACTATTAAAAAAATCTTTTTTTTCTTCTGTTTCATTTTTTCATTATTTACTTTTTCTTTCTTTCTTCTCTCTTTTTTTTTAAATTTCTTTCTTATTAATCTCCTCCATTCTGATCTGTCCCGGTCGCACCATCTCTCAATCCTTTCTTCAGATTATTCTTCTCGCTATTACCATTACTTTCATATTCCCCGCCTTTAGAGGAAAGCTCATCTTCACCATCTCCAAACTCACCACCCCCATCATCGCCATCATCATTATCTTCCCCATTTGCATTCTTCAGCTTAGGCTAGTTTTGGAAATGGTCACCCTAAATTCCAGGTTTGTTAGCCACCAGCAATGTAAAGGAGTTTTGAAACCAATCCCCATATCATCCATTCATAGCAAGGTTTAAAGCGGAAGCTATATTAACAATTATAACCACCAAGATTTTTTGAACCAACAAGAAGACAAAGAGTACATAAAAGCCTTTGCTTTTATTTGTAAGTATCATGTTCACCTTTTACTAGCTAACATCAAATTTTCGGGGAAGAAGAAAGAAATGTGGAAAAAATTAATAAAAAAATAAAAAAATGAAAAATGAAGAGAAGAAAAAATAAGATTTTTTAAAGTTTAATATGATATATCAATTTCTCATTGGCGGGAAAAAAATTAACAGATGTAACGATTTGGGGTAAAATGAGTAACGGGAGAATAGATTAGGTATCACTTTTGATCACAAAAATTTAAGTACCGATTTGAGAAAAATAATATAATTTAGGTACCATTTTATTGTTTAAACCTTAAATTAATAATACTTTCATCACATATTAAAATTAAAACAATAAACAAAAACTTAATTGTTATTTAATTAATTAAAATATTATTATTTTTATTTAAAATAAAACCCTACATAATTTATTAATTATCATTAAGATTGGATTTTAATTATTATTTTTTAAAATTTGGGTTTTAATTTTATACTTAAATAACAAAATTTTATTGATATCTTCACCTACAAAATTTTATTAATAATAAAATTAATTATTTCAATTATTTTAAATTTGTAAATATATCTTTGAAGTAACATTATTTTTAAAAAAATTAAATATTTAATAGTTTTATAAAAATAAATTTTGATCCATTAATATTGTTAACATTTTATGTTATCAATTTTATAAAACTTTGCATAGTAAATTGTGTCATTTAAATATTTAAAATATTTAAAATCATAAATTATTGAAATAATGTATTATAATTTTAAAATTATATTCTATTTTAAAATAACAAAAAAATGAGATAATTAAAGTAATTTTCACATCTCATCACCATAAATTTATCACATGTAAATAATTTAAGCATCTATATCATTTAATACTAGTTATAATCCTACTGCTATATCTATGCATGTAAAATTATTATTAAATATTTTTTTTTTCCAAATTCACTGCATAACGTAATTATCACGTCTTATCATGATAAGTTTATCGCATGATATTTTAATTCATGATACAAATACACATACATACATATATAATATTTGATTTTTTTAGTACCAATTTTACAAGATTATTATCAAGGGTGAAATCAAAAAAAAATTAAAGGATAAAAATGAATTATAAATTTTTAAGATATCAAATATAGATTTTAATATGTATTAATTTATTATTTATCATTTTTAAAGGATAATATTTTTTTTTCATTTTTTGAGCGGATCAAAATATATATATCTTTTTATTAATTTGTAATTTGATTATTATAAAGAAATTAGAATTTTAATTTTCAATTTTAACCAATTGATCTTGTGTTTGCCCTTGTATCTGCTCTTGATTATAATTCATTAAATTTTCTAAATAATATAATGATATAATTATTGATTTTTAGAGGAATAATCATACATATAATAAAAAATTAAAAGTCATTCACATGTTAGAATTATAAACCATATGCATAAAGACGTTTTCGATTTTTTTATGTTTTGATTTTAATGTATATAACAATGTAGTTGAGCAAATATAATTAAAATTTTGTCCTTAAAAAATATAAGAAATATAATGCGTTTTCCCTAAAAGTTGAAGTCATTAATTTCATTGTTACAAGTAATTAGGTAAGTCGTAGAACAAAAAAAAAACTTTTTGGTCAAATATTCTCAAATTATATATATATTTATAATATGATTAAGATATTCTTTGATTTTGTGCTCTAAAAAATGTTTGGTAAGTAAGTCAAACGGATATCCTTGAAATGTTTTTTTATTTAATTTGAATAATTTTATTTAATGTTGAAGATTAATTTTTGTCACTTCCAAGATTTTATTCTTTTAAAGATTTATTTAATTGATTAAAAAAGTGGAGGGAAAGAACGAGGGGTGAGAAAGTGAAACAAAAAATAAAATATAACTTCAACACGAATTTAAAAAATTTAAAAAATAAAGTCATTACATAATATTCAAATACAAACAATGTCTCAAATACATCATAAATGTCTTCAAATGCAACACAAGTGCAAAAATTCCAAAAATCAATCAATACATGTCACTCATGTTGCTTTTATATCATATTCATTTTCTAATTCTTTTATCAATTGTGAGCATTGTATCTCTTTAACTTTATCTGAACCTGCATAAGTAAGCTTCTTTATAAGTAACTTGCACTTCTATTTGACAAATAAATTCAATGTAAAAAAGTGATATATTACTATTTTATAATAAATTCAAAATAAAAAATATCATAAACTACATTTAAAATCAGCCTAAATCCAAATTTGAGTACACATCAAAGCCTCAATAGTTTTTCGGTAGAAGTCGACTATGACAAGAATAAAGTACTTGACCACTAGTGATGAAAATAGATTTTGAAGAGACTGTAGAAATATGAATGCTTACACGTTTAGATTAAATTTAATATTGGATGAATGCAGGCCCGTGCAACAAAAGCTTCGGAGGATGAGACTGGATGTGTTGTTAAAAATAAAAGAAGAAGTCAAGAAACAATTTGACGCCGGGTTTCTACAGGTAGTTAAATACTCTGAATGGGTAGCTAACATAGTCCCTGTTCCTAAAAAAGACGAAAAGGTGAGAATGTGTGTGGACTATCGAGATTTAAATAAAGCTAGCCCAAAAGACAATTTTCCCTTACCTCACATCGACACTTTAGTCGATAACACAGCAGGTCATTCTCTATTTTCCTTCATGGATGGTTTCTCTAGATATAATCAGATCAAGATGGACCCTAAGGATATGATCAAAACCACCTTCGCATGCTATGGGGAACATTTTGCTACAAGGTGATGCCCTTCGGACTTAAAAATGCAGGGGCAACTTATCAGAGAGCCATGGTGACCCTGTTCTATGACATGATGCACAATGAAATCGAAGTTTATATCAATGACATGATCGCGAAATCCCAAACAGAGGAGGAGCATGTAAGAATCCTGATAAAGTTGTTTGTAAGGTTAAGGAAATATCAATTAAAGCTAAACCCGGCCAAGTGCACTTTCGAGGCTACGTCAGGAAAATTGTTAGGCTTTGTGGTTAGCAAAAGAGGAATTGAAATCGACCCAAATAAAGTCAAAGCCATATAGGAGCTACCACCACCCAGCAAGTAAAAAGAAGTTCGGGGATTTTTAGGAAGATTAAATTACATTGCTCTGTTCATTTCACAATTGACTAAGAAGTGTGATCCTATCTTCCGCCTACTTAGAAAGCGTAACCCGGGTGTATGGGATGATGAATGTCAGGAAACCTTTAACAAGGTCAAAGATTATTTGTCCAAAGCTCCCATTCTAGTACCTCCAATTCCTAACAAGCCATTGATCTTGTACTTGACAGTTTTTGAAAATTCCATGGGATGTGTACTAGGCCAACATGACGAATCCGGAAAGAAGGAGAGGGCGATATATTATCTCAGCAAGAAATTCACTGATTGCGTGACTTGATATTCGCCGATTGAAAAATTATGTTGTGCGCTAGTCTGGACCACATGCTATACTATACAACTTGGTTGATTTCGAAATTAGATCCTCTAAAGTATCTGAAGGAGTCAACTGCATTGAATGAGAGGTTGGCTCGATGACAAATCTTGCTCTCGGAATTTTACATCGTCTATGTCAATCAGAAGGTAGTAAAAGGGAGTGCAATAACAGACTTCCTAACCAGTAGGGCCTTAGAGGACTATGAACCGATATACTTCGATTTCCCGAGTGAAGATTTAATGTACATTGCGACAGTTGAGGAAACAACCACAAAAAATAACCTTGGAGATTGAATTTTGATGGGGCCTCAAATGCCATAGGTAATGGGGTTGGCGCAGTCTTGGTATCGCTAGAGGGAGATCACTACCTTTTTACCAGCAAACTCGATTTTGATTGCACTAACAATATGGCTGAATACGAAGCATGCATCTTGGGAATCCGTGCGGCCATAAAGCGGGGAATCAAAATTTTGGAGATTTATGGGGACTCCGCACTTGTAATTTATCAACTAAAAGGAGAGTGGGAAATAAGAAATGCTAAGCTAGTGGATTACCGTAAATTGGCTCTCGAGTTAATCATAGAGTTCGATGATGTCACATTCCATTATCTCCCGCGAGAAGAAAATCAAATGGCTGATGCTCTTGCCACTTTAGCCTCGATGATCAAAGTAAGTAGGCCAGAAGACATAAAGCCCATTCAGATGAGTATCTATGAAGTCCCTGCTCATTGTTGTGACATTGAGGCAGAGGAAGAAGTAGAAAAGGATGATTGCCCATGGTACCAGGACATTCTTCAGTTTGTAAGAGATCGAAAGTATCCCGAGCAAGCCTCAGAAAATGAAAAGAGGACATTAAGAAGACTGGCCAGTGAATATGTCCTAGACGGGGAAATCATGTACAAAAGGAGAAAAGACCAGGTGTTGCTGAGATGTGTCGACGTAGTGGAAGCTAAGAAAATCTTAGAAGAAGTTCACGAAGGCCTTTGTGGGACACACGCCAACGGTTTCACGATGGCCCGACAAATAATGAGATTTAGGTATTACTGGTCTACCATGGAAGGTGATTGTATCAATTATGCCAGGAAGTGCCATAAGTGTCAGATCTATGGAGACAAGATTCATGTACCTCCATCGCACCTTCATGTCATGACTTCTCCCAGACCTTTCTCTATGTGGGGCATGGATGTTATCGGGCCAATTTCTCCAAAGGCTTCCAACGGTCATAGATTCATCTTTGTGGTGATCGACTATTTCACCAAATGGGTGGAGGCAGCCTCATACGCCAACGTTACTAAGTCTGTAGTCAGCAAGTTCCTGAAAAAGGAGATCATATGCCGGTACGGGATGCAAGAGAGGATCATATCCGACAATGCATTGAATTTGAACAATAGTATGATTGCGAAAGTTTACGAACAGTTCAAAATCAAGCATCATAATTCCTCTCCCTACCGCCCAAAAATGAATGGAGCTGTGGAGGCAGCTAATAAAAACATCAAGAAGATCGTGGCAAAAATGGCTGAGACTTACAAAGATTAGCATGAAAGACTACCATTTGCCCTCTTTGCCTACAGAACTTCGGTTAGAACTTCTACTGGGGCAACACCATTCTCATTGGCATACGGTATGAAAGCGGTCTTGCCTATTGAGGTTGAAATACCTTCTCTCCGAGTCTTAACTGAGCTTCAACTAGATGAGGCTGAATGGATTCAAGCTCGATATGATCAGTTGAATTTAATTGAGGAGAAAAGATTAAAAGTCATCCGCCATGGCCAGATGTACCAGAAAAGAATGATGCGAGCTTATGACAAAAAGGTTTGTCCTAGGGAATTCTATGAGGGAGATCTTGTTTTGAAAAAGATACTTCTCATACACAAAGATTTCCGTAGAAAATGGATGCCCAATTGGGAAGGACCTTATGTGGTAAAGAAAGCTTTCTCGGGAGGAGCTCTCATCCTGACAGAAATGGACGGCAAGGAGCTGTACAACCCCGTCAATTCAGACTCGGTGAAGAAATACTTCGCCTAAAAAAAGGGTAAAAAAAAAAGGAAAAATTGAGGCGAAAACCCACAAAGGGCGTCTCAAAATAATAATAATAATAAAGGGGTTCAAGATGAAAACCCGTAAAGGGCGTCTTGGAACCAAGGCAATTTTGAGTTTAAAACCCGCAAAGGGCGGCTTAAATCCAAGAATGGGTCGACGAGATGGAAAAAGGTTACAACTTGAAGCATTAACAAAGTACTCCAGGTCTTCTAGACACATGTCTGAGTTAAAAGTGATTCTTTGCGAGTCGATGCAAGAGTGGCTCATTTCGGCGATATTCAGGACAATCAATTACCCTTTCTTCTATACTCGACAATTTTTGGACTAATGTTGTTTCCTTTGATCCTCTTTTGAATAAAGTTTTCAAAAACGACTTTGTTTCCACACAATTTTGTTCAAGCATTTCGCATCTAAATAACGAGTAATGAACTGATAAATCATACAAAAATTCATGAGCATTATTCGGGAAATTTTCAAAAATCATAGGGGTCCGAAACAGAACCACCAATAAGAAAACAAACTTGAAAACAAGCAATTCAATATCAGCATAGAAGATGGATCAACACATCAATGACAGAATTTGAACGGGCGATAGACTATGCCGACCTGAATGATAATAATTAAAACATTAATCATGCACATACATATAGTTAGGAGCATTTTGATTCATTCTGAGCATGGCATCCTAAACAAACTGGCCTACCTAGAGGCCCATTTGAGCATATTTTACAGGTCTCAGCACCCTGAAACATGACGGGAAAGATTTAAGCTGCAACGGCAAATCCAGTACCACGAAGATTTGAAGAGGAAAGGTTCAAGTCGCAATGGCGAACCCAATACTTTAGAAATATGACGAGAAAGGACGAATCCATGACGTAAAGTTGGAAGAAAACTATAGCAACGGATCCCATTCTCCCTAAAGTCGCAGTGGAATGGAGCGAAGCTACATTGTCGACCAATATCTTACCCTGATCACAGGGAAAATTACGATTATCCACAAAAAGTGAGGCAGTCATCTTCTTGATGAGATACAGAGAAGTATGCCAACTCGAGGCTCAATGCGACCAAATCTTCGAACCCCAGCTTCCTGATGAGATACTGAGAAGTGGACCAAATTCGTCTTCCTGATGAGATACTGAGAAGCGAATTGAAACAAGTGAGGCGGTCATCTTCCTGATGAGATACAGAGAAGTATGTCAACTCGATGCTCAATGCGAGCAAATCTTCGAACCCCAGCTTCCTGATGAGATACTGAGAAGCAGGTCGAAGCAATAAAATGGTTAGCTTCCTGATGAGATACCGAGAAGTGGACCAAATTCGTCTTCCGGATGAGATACTGAGAAGCAAATTGAAACAAGTGAGGCTGTCATCTTCCTGATGAGATACAGAGAAGTATGCCAACTAGACGCTCGATGCGAGCAAATCTTCGAACCCTAGCTTCTTGATGAGATACTGAGAAGCAGGTCAAAGCAATAAAATGGTTAGCTTCCTAATCTGATGAGATACAGAGAAGCACAGAGAAGTGGATCAAAACAAGTGACGCGGTCATCTTCCTGATGAGCTACTAAGAAGAAGGCCAAGTCAATGAAACCAAACTCAAAGATTACGGTGACGAATTCCAATCTCCTTGAATTTCGAGAGAATGGAATAAAATTACGGTAAGCAAATTTTGTCTTTTAAAATTGCCTAAGGGCAAGATGGAGTCATGATGCTGAATATGCAGAGGTAGACGCAGCAAGGTTGAATGATCAATGAAGTGAAGAACGAACCAGTTAAAGAAAAGGACTTTACAAAATTGGGCTTTCTTTTGGTCTTTGCTCTGTTCCTATTACACAGCAACGAGCAAAGAGGGGCAGCTGTTGAAGCCCAATTTATCCGGGCCCAAAACTTTGGATCAACTTTTGATTTTATATTTGGCTTAAGTTAATTCTAAATTTATTTATAAATTTAAATTTAAATTAATTTTTTAATTTAAATTTGGTAAATTTGGAATAATTTTAAACTTAAAAATAAAATCAAAGTCCATTAATGTCCAATTACAAGGCCAAATTGGAACCAAAGACCCTATACAAGCCCAATCCCATCTTACAAAGCCCAAATTAAGCCCAATTCCAATTACCCAAATACACCCAACCTAAACCCAAATTCAAGTCAAACCCTATTCAGCCACTTGCCTCTGCCACCAATTGCTGCCTCCCTTCCTGCCAATCACGGGTGCCACATCATCAACAGTGCCATCATCAGCTTTAACTTGCTCTGTCACCACCCGCTTCAACCTACTCTACCACCGCCACTACCATGGATGAACCTGCAACAAGCAAGGAGAAAAGACAGATATTTAATTGTAAACAACAAATTACAATCATTGTAAAAATGGCTATAAAGCCAGATTTCAAACACTTGTAAGGGGTTACAACTCTTTTCTAAAAATTAATACATAAAAGACTTTTAAAGTATTTTGATGAATCCAAATAGAAGCAGTTAATTCAAGCAGAGGCATTTGAACACATATAGAAAGTAACAGGAAGGGAAAAGCAGATATTCAAGCAATCAATACTTCCAGCATTTCCAGGTGCACATTAAATGCATTCATACATTCTTCTTTAATACTGCCGTTCTTAAAATATATATATGTATATATTTGAAACGTTCGAACCCATTAACTAAACTCATTTATGTTACTTTTTGTTATTTATTATTAGTAAATAAATACAATGTTTTTGAGCAAATAAGAGGGCGCATTAATAACAAGTAATAAATATTTTAATTAATAATAAATAATAATAAAATAAAAAGAATTTTAAAGGACGAAAAGAAACTCCCTGACTGTTGCCGACGTCGGAATCGTGTCGTGCTCACCTCCGATCATCGTCCGGTCTTCATCGTGTACGGACCTGCAAAGGGGGAACAAAAATATATTAGAAGAATAAAAATGCAAATCCAATGTTTTAATAAAAAAGGAATCAAAAACGAAGATTAAACTAAGTTCAAAAATCTAAGATCCCCAAACCCAGATCTGGGTTTTCAAGGTTCTAAAAGATGAAAATTTCGAACCCTTTCTTTAAAAAAAAAAATCAAACATAAGGGTCTAAAAAAGAGGGAATCAAAACAGTTAATAAGAAGAAAAAACGGGTAAGAGTTTTACCTTTGAACTCGGCGGCGTGTGAACGGAGAAGCACCGCGCGTGTGACTGGAGTTGGTGTCGGGCATTGATTGGCAACTACAGGCGATGGCGCGTGACCGACGACACGCCTTGGATGGTGGGAGCTAAGATCGGCCGGCCATGGATGGGTGAGAGAGAGTTTGAGAGCCTTTTTTAAGTTTTTTTTTTTTGAGAAAGCAGGTAAAAATGACAAAAAAAGGGGGCGAAATGACTTTTATAAGGGGTCAAAACGAAGCCGTTTTGGCCAAGGCTTTTAAACACCAAAACGACGTCGTTTTGAACTCCAAACCCATGATTGGCCCGATCCGACCCAACCCGTCTAGAGGATCCGCGTATTTTTGAGAAAGAGATATTTATGCATTTGGTCCTTCAATATTTTCTAATTGTTTCAATTTAGTCCTTTTTGTACTTTTAATTATTTATAAATTGGCCCAATAATTTTTCATATTTTTCAATTTAATCCCTTGACTTTTTGAAAGCACCAAGAGCTACCACGTGTCATAATTTTGGCTTATTTATGCAAACGACCCCTTTTATTTTTAATTTGTTTTAATTTAATCCTTAAATCAAGTTCTAGTAAATTACAAAATTGGCCCAAGAATTTTTCAAGATTTTCAAACTAGTCCTTTTACCTCAGGATGCTTGTGAGGCTGCCACGTGTCACCTATTTTTGGTTTTATTGCATTAAACGTCCTTAAACTATCAAAAAATTACATTTTTACCCCTGAACTTCTAAAAATTCCATTTTTGACTTCTAAACTTCCAAAAATTACAGTTTTACCCCTAAACTTCCAAAAATTCTATTTTTAACCCCCAAAACTTCCAAAATTACCATTTCACCCCCGAATGTCCAAAAACTCCATTTTTGACCCTGAAGCTTTTAAAAATTACCATTTTACCCT
This sequence comes from Gossypioides kirkii, assembly GCA_005610355.1. NCBI lineage: Eukaryota > Viridiplantae > Streptophyta > Magnoliopsida > Malvales > Malvaceae > Gossypioides > Gossypioides kirkii. The sequence continues at coordinate 30,709,326 of CP032252.1, read as the reverse complement.
TGGGTGTCCAAAAACTCCATTTTTTACCCTAAACTTTTAAAAATTACCATTTTGCCCCCAAATGTCAAAAAATTCCGTTTTTGATCTCGATTTTTCCTAAAAATTGCTGTTTTACCCTGGATGTCTAAAATATCATTTTTAACCTCAAATTTTTAAAAATTACCATTTTACCCCCAAGAGCCTAAAATTACCATTTTGCCCTAAAGTATCCAAAAGTCTCATTTTCAACTCTGATTGCATCATTTTGCTTCCTCATCAACATTTGCCTTCATTTTCAATTATTAAGCATCTCGTATTTTATATTTTTGATTCTTGCATACCATTTATTTGCTTATTATCTTGCTTCGTGTTATTTAATCTCCCTTATTACCTACTCATTCGTGTTTAAAAATTACACGTTCGTTTTCAAAGTTGTTTTAAAACCAAGGCAATGTTCTTTTCGTGTGGAAACTTCGGGAAATCATGCCCTAACGTGTCGGGTGTGATTTTTTGTATAATTCGTACTAATCGAACATCCTTTTCCGACTTTTTCATGCCTGTAAACTTCGAGATTCCAATAATATCGTGTCGGGTGTTGGTCACTAATACCACTACAACTACTACGACTACGACTACGACTACGACTACTACTACCACTACTACTACTGCTACTACTACTACTACTACGACTACTACTACGACTACTACTACGACTGCGACTGCGACTACGACTACGACTGCGACTACTACTACAACTACTACTACCACTACTACTACTACTACGACTACTACGACTACTACTACGACTACTACTACTACGACTACAACTACGACTACGACTACGACTACGATTACGACTATGACTACAACTACGACTACGACTACTACTACTATGACTACGACTACGACTACGACTACGACTACTACTACTACTACTACTACGACTACGATTACGACTACGACTACGAATACGACAACTACTACTACGATTACGACTACGACTACTACTACTACTACGACTACGACTACTACTACTACTACTGCTGCTACTACTACGACTACGACTACGATTACGACTACGACTACGACTACAACTACGACTACGACTACTACTACTACTGCTGCTACTACTACGACTACGACTAAGATTACGACTACGACTACGACTATGACTACAACTACGACTACGACTACTACTAAGATTACGACTACTATGACTACGACTATGACTACTACGACGACTACTACTACGACTACTACTACGACTACGACTACTACTACTACTACAACTGCTGCTACTACTACGACTACGACTACGACTACGACTACGACTACAACTACGACTACTACTAAGATTACGACTACTACTACGACTACGACTATGACTACTACGACGACTACTACTACGACTACTACGACTACTACTGTTGCTACTACTATGACTACGACTACTACAACGACTACGACTACGACTACGACTATGACTACGCCTACGACTACGACCACGACTACTACTACTACTACTGCTGCTACTACTACGACTACGACTACGACTACGACGACTACTACTACGACTACTACGACTGCTACTACGACTACGACTACTACTACGACGACTACTACTACGACTACTACGACTGCTACTACGACTACGACTACTACTACGACTACTACTACTACTACTACTACGACTACTACTACTACTACTACTACTACTACAACTACTACTACGACTACTACTACTACTACTACGACTACGATTACGACTATGACTACGACTACGACTACGACTACTACTACGACACGATTACGACTATGACAACTACTACTACGACTACTACTACGACTACGACTACGATTACTACTACTACTACTACTACAACAACTACTACTACTACGATTACAACCACTACGACTACGATTACGACTACGACTAGTACTACTACTACGACTACGACTACTACTACTGCTGCTACTACTACGACTACGACTATGACTACTACTACGACTACGACTACGATTACGATTGCGACTACTACTACGACTACGACTACTACTACTACTACAACTACTACTACTACTACGACTACGATTACTACTACTACGACTACACGATAACGACTACGACGACTACGACTACTACTACTACTACTACGACTACTACTACGACTACTACTACTACTACTACTACTACGACTACTACAACTACGACTAGGACTAGTACGACATCTACTGTGACTACTACTACGACTACTACTACTACCACTACTACTACTACTACTACTACGACTACTACTACTACTACGACTACGACTACGACTATGACTACGACTACGACTACGACTACTACTACTATGACTACGCCTACGACTACGACCACGACTACTACTACTACGACTACGACTACGACTACGATTACGACTTCGACTACGATTACGACTACTACTACGACTACGACAATGACTACTACGACTACGACTACAACTACGACGACTACTACTACGACTACTACGACTACTACTACGACTACTACTACTACGACTACTACGACTACGACTAGGACTAGTACGACAACTACTACGACTACTACTACTACTACGACGACGACTACGACTACGACTACTACTACGACTACGACTACTACTACGACTACTACTACTACTACTACTACTACTACGACTACGACTACTACTACTACTACTACTACTACTACTACGACTACTACTACGACTACTACTACTACTACTACGACTATTACTACTACTACTACTACTACTACTACTACTACTACTACTACTACTACTACGACTACGATTACGACTATGACTACGATTACGACTACAACTACTACTACTATGACTACGACTACCACTACCACTACGACTACTACTACAAGTACTACGACTACTACTACTACTACTACTACTACTACTACTACTACTACTACGACGACTACTACGACTACTACTACTACTACTACTACTACTACGTCAACTACTACGACTACACGATTACGACGACTACTACTACTACGTCAACTACTACGACTACACGATTACGACGACTACTACTACGACTACTACGACTACTACGACTACGACTAGGACTAGTACGAAAACTACTACGACTACTACTACTACTACTACTACGACTACTAGTAAGACTAGTACGACAACTACTACGACTACACGACTACGACTACGACTACGACGACTACTACTATGACTACTACGACTACTACTACGACTACTACGACTACGACTAGGACTAGTACGACAACTACTATGACTACTACTACTACTACTACGACGACTACGACTACGACTACTACTACTATGACTACTACTACTACTATTACGACTACGACTACGACAACGACGACTACGACTACGATTACTACGACTACGACTACGGCTACGACTACGACTACGACTACGGCTACGACTACGACTACTACTACTACAACTACTACTACTACTACGACTACTACGACTACGACTAAGACTAGTACGACAACTACTACGACTACTACTACTACGACTACGACTACGACTACTACGACGACTACTACTACTACTACTACTACTACTAGTACTACGACTACTACGACTACTACTACTACTACTACGACTATTACTACTACTACTACTACTACTACAACTAGTACTAGTACTACTACGACTACGATTACGACTATGACTACGACTACGACTACAACTACTACTACTATGACTACCACTACGACTACGACTACGACTACGACTACTACTACTACTAGTACTACGACTACTACTACTACTACTACTACTACGACTACTACGACTACTACGTCAACTACTACGACTACACGACTACGACGACTACTACTACGACTACTACGACTACTACTACGACGACTACTACTACTACGACTACTACGACTACGACTAGGACTAGTACGAAAACTACTACGACTACTACTACTACTACGACTACGACTACGACTACTACTACTACTACTACGACTACCACTAAGACTAGTACGACAACTACTACGACTACACGACTACGACTACGACTACGACTACGATGACTACTACTATGACTATTACGACTACTACTACTACTATTACGACTACTACGACTACGACTAGGACTAGTATGACAACTACTACGACTACTACGACGACTACGACTACGACTACGACTACTACTACTACGACTACTACTACTACTACTACTACGACTACGTCTACGACAACAACGACTACGACTACGATTACTACAACTACTACTACGACTACTACTACGACTACGACTACGGTTACGACTACGACTACAACTACTACTACTACTACGACTACGACTACTACGACTACGACTAGGACTAGTACGGCAACTACTACGACTACACGATTACGACTATGACTACGACTACGACTACTACTACTACTATGACTACGACAACGACTACGACTACGACTACTACTACTACTACTACGACTACGATTACTACTACTACGACTACACGACTACGACTACGACGACTACGACGACTACGACTACTACTACTACTACTACTACGACTACTACGACTACTACTACGATTACTACTATTACTACGACTACTACGACTACGACTAGGACTAGTACGACAACTACTACGACTACACGACTACGACTACGACTACAATGACTACTACTATGACTACTAGTACTACTACTACGACTACTACGACTACGACTAGGACTAGTACGATAACTACTACGACTACTACTACAACTACTACGATGACTACAACTACGACTACTACAACTACGACTACTACTACTA